>PNEQ01038021.1:0-12318 GCA_003012365.1 Medauroidea extradentata
TCACTCAGCACTATATATTTCACTGTAGCCTATGGTGTCATTACCTGGTTTATTCATCTTTCTTTCTTATTTTTTATATAGTTATTAGAAATTTTTGTAATGGTTTACAGTGACACTGAATAGAATTATATGTTTTCAATACCCAATCATGAGATTTTATTCTTTTGGGAATGTAGAAATTGTGTATGATATTTTATTACCGTATTTACTTTTGTGGAATGAAGACAAATAATGTCAAAGATAGGGAGATTCGAAATAGATTCGAGGTTCGGGAATCTTTAAAGATTCGATTCGTGATTCGATTCGAGGCAAAAAAGCTAGATTCGCAGAACCCTAGTGTAAACACACAATGGCAAGGGCGACGCACTATACAAACAAAGGTTTTTTTTTGTGTCGCCCTCTCGTTTACTGACCTTGCTCGGAATCACAAAGGAGGGTATAAGGGCTGAAGAGGAAAACATCAGCTGCTTGGCTATCACTGTTGCTACGCACGCAGTCGATGTACAGAGCAAGTTTAAGTTGTTCACGGTAATCAATAAATATATTTTGTAGTGGTCGCGGACATAAAATTTCAGTTGAGTTTAAAATATACGCTATGTCTAATATAAAAATGGAAATGTTTATCATAAATAGGCGACGGAAGAATGCAAATTGGCCGAGAGAAAACAATAACCAGGCGCTTAAAAGTGTTCATTTTACCGTGAACATCCTTTACGCGTAGGCCGTAGACAGTGCTCGTGGTGTGAGTAAGAGCAGAAACGGAGAGGGAGAAAGAGGACGGAAAAGAGATGCGTCATCACATTACCTGCTTATCTTCGGTGTTGTGTGCACGGTCTAACTTACCAGGCACGTGGCCTACCTATCCAGGTGCGTGGCCTACCTATCCAGGCGCGCGGCGCAAATGTATTTCAGGAGACGTTTTTAGAGTTTTTCGCCGATTTTTTTTCTTTAATAGCTGCGACTTATTTATTAACGGACACCACCTCTATTATTATGTACGCTTACAGACGTATTTTAAAACATCTTTCCTACTTTAAATAGTACTTTTAATACATGCACTTTTCGATTTTAATTTTTTTAATTTTTTTTGAAGGGGATCGAGAATATTGTCGTAGTTGCCGATGTCGTAGCGGGGTTCGACTGTATTTGAACTTTTCTGGACAGTGAACTTGTCGGGCATTCGGGGTAGTCCTGCTCTACTTTTCGTATTGTGTTGAGTTTGTAGGATTAAGGCGTTTAGACATTTGAACTATTTCCATCAGTACCCAGTTGGTACCGTCAAATTACCGTCAAATGGACGATGATGGACAATTAGTTGATTAGTGGATTATTGTATGAAATTGAATGGATTTATTGTGAATTGTAGGAAAGGGATATTAGGATATTAGTGTAACTTCTTGTGTCTGTGTCTTTGATCCTATGTATATTTTTGATTTTTGGAGAATCGAGTTATTGGTATTAAATATTTGAGCATATTAGCCTACGACTCAGATATTGTTTATTTGCGTAGTGTTTCACATTTTGTAATAATAAAATAAAGGCAATGTGTTCAGAAGCCTACATTAACATTGAATGTTTGGCTGTTGCAGACACAGTTGGAAGGAATCACAGCACCAAAGAAATGAAGTAGTGAATTGAAGAGAAACAATTGTACTATTATGGGAACATGTCCACTAATTAACATGCACAGGTGTATCACTGCCATGGACATTATTTTTGTGGTTAATAAATGAGAGTTGCTGTATACTACATACTTATGTTAGAAGACAATTCTTAGTGGTCCAGGGTGTACAGTGCAACCCAGATTTAACTGAAGGAATTTTAGGGAGGGAGGGGGGATATCTAAGTGACTTTGACAAAGTGAAACAAAATTGGAATGTAAATCTGTTAAAAATACTACTACTGGCCGCAGTATGTACTTATTTCTCCGTTGATAAGCTTAAACCATCCGTTGACGGAAAAAAATCATTAAAATTCTATGAAAACTTCAGCTGCAGTAGCAACAACTTGGGAGATAAGCAAGCATGGCTGAGCGAGCGCCGCTGTGTTGCGTAACACAAGCGCGTGCCTAAATCCTCATCTTAGCAGTGGACAGCACAGGAAGTAATTCACAGATAGTGATTCGCATCTTTGGTAGAATGCGCTGCAGTGCAGCGTGCTCTATTGATTAAAACTACCTATTACTTACTGATAGAATGCAGTGATGTCCAGCGTGATTTTCTTTCGCGCCCCGTGATAAAACGAGCTAATATATATATATATATATAATACGTAAATTTGTTTGTTTCTTCAGTGCTAAAAACATACTTGAGTGCAAAGTATTTTTAGCAAATAAAACCAACCAGTTTATTTCACGAACACAGCTGCGTACGAACTGCAATGACCACCACCATGTGTATTTAATTATTTTACAGCTGTTTTGCAAAAATTTAATTTGGTTTTCATTGCAAATTTTTTAAAAACATTTTTGATTGGAATTTCTTGAATTTTGTTGGTGGAGCGGGCGGGAGAGTGATGGAAAGATTGACGGCTCAGCGGTGATAGTCAACACTTCTCACGTGTTGATGGCACGTGGTGGCCTGACTCACTATGCGCATGCTCGCCGAGTGTTCCACATGGATTTTTTTCTATCAAGGCTGTGGCTTATCTGTTGATGGTAAATGCGTTTTGTTATTACCTTGAACTCACAGACTTTTTAAAATTACCTTAAATTCAGACAAAACATGCCCCCGAGGATGGAACTTTGGGGGGGGGGGGGGGGGTCCAATTTTATGAAACGTAGATTTAGAGTAAACATTTTCGGGTCCCATGCCATTTCGTTAAATTGGGATTCTACTGTAGTAGTCAGCTGGAGAAGAAATTTAAGATATTATGTTGGTATTGTGCTTCTGCCTGGCATGCAGGACATAACACACATGTTGATGAAGTAATGTGGGGCATAGTCCGGATATGCACAGCATGATACGACAATTTGTTACAAAATACCATGATAAGGGTAATATACTAGTACAATTCTTGTTTTAATAAAATATATTTGTAATAAAAACATTCTTTTGCATGTCTCAGCTATAAAGGTTAACAATCAAATTACATACATATCAGCATCTGTATAAACAGTTAAGTCACGTCTGTACAATTGCAAATTACACAAACAGATGCTACTAACAGTTATGAAAGTCATCGTTAGTGTGGTACAATTAATAAAAAAGGTAAACAATGTTCTGGTAATGGTAACAATAGAAACATAGACCAACACAATTCTAATACTAAGTTACTTAGATAGGGAACATTTTTGCAGCGGAGTGTAAGGGGTAAACTGATCTGATAATTAACTGTAATAGACTTGATTTATGACGAGGAACATTTTTAAAAGATTTTTATGGGTAAAATTTGTCATCTTAGTTTTCTCAAAGATTTTAATCTTGCCGTACTTATAACTTACTAAATCAAGCAGTACACAGCTTTAGAATTTTTGCTGCCACTTAAATTGTCTTGTAGTAAATTTACATGTGTTCTGCTATCATAATATTTTTATTGCTATATTGGAAACAGTTACTTTTATAATTTATCTATTAACCAGAACTTACACTGGGCAAAGATCACTATATAATAAACTACGTATTTTGTATCACATTGTTCCCTGACCTTAAAATTTTATCAATGACTTTCCCTAGCATCCTACCAAGCACACGTGCAAATGTGGTTTAAAAGTAAATATGAGAATACCAATATTTTCCAATGTTAAGGGGGGAAAATTTATGTACCACACTAAGGTAATTTTCATCAAACTATTTTATGTAATGGAAACATTTTTTTTTTTGAGAAAGTGAAGTTAAACATATGCATAAACATAAATACACTGGCAATATTAATAGAAAGATTGCCACCTGTTTACAATTCACACAGTTTCCTCCTGTATATTAAGTCAAAATGTTCTCTCATCTGTAGGGTTAAAAATTAGATTTGCACTAGGATAATAGCAGTTGGGTTATATGACTAATGTTTAGCAAATTTAAGTTCATTCTGCTGGTTCAGTTTCACTTTTTCTATTTAAATTAATTTGGTATAATTGTATGGTGATAGTAAAACGTTTTACGTTGAAATTTTCAGAAATGGACGAATGCTAGATCATGTGGAAACTGTTAAAAGAAAAAAAAACTATGCACATTTAGAAAGTTCTTAAAATATCCATTACTAAAGTTCAAGTTTCTGGAAACTGAAAACTTTCTACAAAAAATTCAGTTAATATTCCTGTCTAACTACATTACAAGGTGTCCAGAAATAAGTGGCACTGGTACATGTTGAATATATACGAGGCTGCATGTAGGACTACCCAAATTTGATATAGTAGTAGTTACATACCTGCCAACTTTTACGGATTGTCCGTAAAATGTACGGAAAGTACATACGTTTTACGGAGGACAACAAAATTTAATGGATTTTTGGAACATTCTGCATTTAAATTTATACATTTACATCATTATTTGCAAATGAATATTACACAAATAGGTTTAGCACAAGCGTACCAACGTATGTGTTTTTACAGTATTGTTTCTCTCTGCTAATGTGTATTGTATAAATACGTAAAATTTGTTTTTACTATGCACTTAGAAGTTGGTCACAGTGGAACCAATAACAAAATTCGGTATCTGTTTAGTTCCTGGTTTCTTATTGGCGTAGCCTATCTAGGTTTTTCATTTATTGGGCAGTTACGTGCCACTTAAATACCCTTACATCATGCACATCGCCATCTTGTGTGTTTTTTCCTGTCTAAATCAACACTTTTCTGTGTGCTTGGAAGCTGTATTTTAATTTTGAAACTAAATAAAAAATTTTCTGCTGTTAATTTAGAAAAAAAAAATATATATTTTTTTTTTACACACACTGTATGATGTGCCAAATTTTGAAGTTGGAAAGATGCAGTGTACACATGTTTATCAAACCTAACTTTCATGAACATAATAGAAAAATTATTTTCTCTTGTATTGTGATACATACGTACAATATCACTCTTGTATTGTGATGCATAATAAGAATAACAAAATTTTTACGATAAAAACAAACTGTTCATAATTACTACTAGTATTATTTTCTGAGACGTTTATTGGTCATTCATGGAAGATGATATGAAGCACCTATAGCTATTATTTGAAGTTACAGGCCTACCCGGGAATCTCAGAAGAAAATATGAATTTTCGTTAAGTAGGCTTTGAAGGTGCTGTAACTAGAGCTGAATATTACACCTACAGTATTTCATAACATAAAATACAATCCAGTTTGGTATTGGGCTATTCAATACCACATAAACAAAACTAGTTGAGATTTATATCAAACTTTGTGAAATTATTTCTATTTGTAACCATGCTTACCGATAGTTTAATGATGCTAAGTGTACAATTTGAATCACAAAAAAATTATGGATTTTCAAAGTAAAGTAAAAAATATTCCTATGTATAAATTGGGCAAGTACCTAATGATTTTTATTTATGTCTTGATAACTACCGTAAAAACAAACTTTTTTTTTGAAATCTTCAAATATTTGTTTAAATTACATGTGGTTTACAAATAAAAATTAGCTAAATGACTGACATGGTTTGGCACAAAAATTGTCGTGTGCAGTTTACGCAAAAGTTGGACATTCTGGAAAAGTTTTACTGATAGAAAATTTGAAAAATTAGCAGGTATGTAGTTACGATGGATATAAAATTATTAAACTAACAACCTTAATTGATAAATGGAGAGAACTGCCAAGGAAACACACACAAATAAGTAACTGCAATAATTAAAGGTGGCAACCCTAGATGAAAACTTGAATGTAAAGCTTGTGATGCATTTTCAATATAACAACAGTATCAGTGTCACCACACACTATTTCTTTTTAAACTTACAAACTTTTAGTTAAAACACCAAAACAGATGACAAGAATGCATCTTAAGCTTTCAATCTTCAGTGGTATTATCTATCCACAAAATCACCGATCAGTAATTTCAATTTCACAATAAACAATTAAATTGTTGATAACATGTCCCAAATACGTCAGACATACAGTATCGCTTTTCCTTTTGCTGGAATGCAAAGCAGTGTCACCGCAGATGAAATACTTAAATGTAAAATTATTATTTATGAATATTCAAAGTTACTGCATACAACAGAGGAAACACCTGTTGAAAATGGGTAAGTCTGCTCACAGTATATAGATATGAAACAATACATTTATAGCTGAAAGCACCAAAATAATACAAGAAATTAAACCTGACAATGAAACAACAGCATGAGCTTAGTAACATACACTGTGCAATTCGCAGAATAAATACTTTACTTACAATATCTGAACACATTATCTAAAGTAATGAATATTTTTATTGTGGATTC
Source organism: Medauroidea extradentata (assembly GCA_003012365.1). Classification (NCBI taxonomy): domain Eukaryota; kingdom Metazoa; phylum Arthropoda; class Insecta; order Phasmatodea; family Phasmatidae; genus Medauroidea; species Medauroidea extradentata. The sequence continues at coordinate 6,373 of PNEQ01038021.1, forward strand.
CAACCACACACAGTTTTACAGGAGAATCCGTGAAACGACATTTGCACTGAGAGTCGCACAGGTCTTAAAATTTACAAAATATTAATGGTGGTACACTACACCACCAAACAACTGGACTAACCAAAACATACAGTATTATTACCATAACACAGTCTCACAATTGTGGGAAACAAAGGGATTGGGGTAGGGGACACAACCTTTACTTAATAGCTTGCCTTTGAATATTTTCAAACATGTGTCAGTTTAACACCATTACACAGTTTTACACTACACACAATTACTGTTCAAATTTGTACAGTTTTAAACTTGAAACATCAGGTTTCTGCAAGTCCTTCACAACATTAAAACCACAGTTAAAAATGCTCAAAAATACTGTAAAAAATTAAAAAGGTTTAATGACAGCTCCCCAAAACTACTTTGTGATGTTTCTACAAAAAAACAAGATGCTGCAAGTCTTAATACTACAGAAAAAAATTACATAAAAAATAGAATATTTCATGTTCAATACATTAAGATACAATACTTTCAAAATACATTAGTGAATGTAAAAGATGTGTGTGATGGAACTCAATATTTGATGAGAGCACAATTTTATACTGGTATAAGTACTTCATTCATTAAAACTTAAGAAGGACTATTCATACATTACGTAACATTTTTTTCCAACATGCAAGCTGTGTATTTCCAAATACACAAATAAGACCTAGCAGCACAAATTATTTTGTGTGTTGAGTGAATCTTTTAATATTATTTTATTGCATTTAATAAATTATGCACATAATGACCACCATGTAAAAAAAAATTAACTTACATTATTTAGTTACAAATTTTATTAAAGTAGAGAAAAAAAACTTTTTCAAAGTCACCATACATGTTACGTAATTTACGAATACCGTGTAATGGAATGTGTTTATACGGTAACACTAAGAACAGAGCTCTGGAAGATCAGTTCTTGTTGAGTCCAGATAGTGTACAACATAGATATATTTACAACAATGTATATGCTAAGATCAAACTTTGTAAAACACATTTTGATCCACCCGACCTCTATTGTCAGTAAGAATATTACTGTGTACCTTCTAACGATGAACCAGATGTAGCAAATGTCCAAGAATGAATCACACAAACACACACTGCATAAAATATACAATCGGGCAATAAATATGCCATTGTATGGAGGGCATCACATTGGTCATTGAAAGGGTAGCTGTACTAAAATAGGTCTATTGATGCATGTATCCTAAGCACATATAGTAATGTCAAAGTTACCTATTCGTGCTAAACTGCAATAAATGTACAGGTGCCACAATCAAATATCTGAGTCCCAAATCATTTTCATTTTAAAACACCACTGCATATGGCAGTTGCACCAGGTTATAAAAAGCTTTTACAACTAGTTGAAAAAAATTGTCGGTATTATTACAGAAATTAGTTTTTACGATGTCAGCCAAGTTCTGAAAAGTACTAATTTAAACAGAAAATAATAATTAATTGTTTGCCAATTTTTTCTCGTGATGCAACAAACCATGAGCACTCCATAATAATACTTATAAATTATCAAATGTGATGATATGGATGTGACGTGATGGAACTATGACCAGGTCGCTAGTGTTTACCCTTCTTGGAACGCTTGCGTCTCCGCCGCTTGCTGCCAGCCGGCTCCTCAGAGGGTGTAGGAGACACGGGGCTGGTGGGAGATGACGGGTCCTCTTCCTCTTCCCCATCGTCATCACCATTCACCTCGCTTTCTGGCGTCGCCAGCTCCAATGAGATTATCTTCTCTTTCAGCGTCTCAACCTTTAACATGTCCAAAATTGACACAGTCAACAGACAATATTCTAGGAAATACAACAGTGCAATTATAGCTTATAACACACAAAATATTCTTCTGAATTGTGGCTGCTTATTTTACTGGTAAATTTAGTTCTGCAATGTACATTATAATCTTGGGAAATGTGACCAAACAGAAACATACATTGACATACAATATGTTAATTATCATTGAACACTGCATTCCAAGTGTTTAGCATACAAAGTTATTGCAAAATAAAAGGCAGTCCAACAAAACACACATTCTACACTTTTCAAAAACATGTGTCACGAATAGATCAGTTTCACAAGCGTCAGAGTTGCCAACCTCCAATCACACTTATTAGTAACTGCAGTTAAATGAAAAGAAAACACGCAAATCAGGCGTGGTAAAATTGTTTCCAAAACTTAAGAAACACACAAAACTTAACCAACACAATAATATGCGTTAAATAACCAAATATCTATGTGCTTATTATGTGCGTAAGAAGAACCACTGAAACAATATATATTTCTATATACTGCATTACTGCAAAAAAAATTGCAGCCATATTTTCAGAATCTGTTAGCATGATTCTACACAAATTTGAGAATAATCTATTGCTGATGGTAAACTATGTTAAACTAAAAACCTACATAATTTTAGGCAGTTGTAAAGTAGCCTGTGAAAGTCAGGTTTATTAGGTCATATGACAAGGATGTTTAATTACTAGAGGTAGGCCTAAGGTAAATTCCACTGCAGGTATATATGAATATATTATGGACGAGTTTGCAAGGGAAAATTCATATTTATAGGCCCCTTAGTGATATCAATGCAACTAGTAGCAGAAATTGTCCCTTGCCAAACTAGTAACATTGAGCTTCTTAACCTGTAGTAGAAGCGACTTACCATAGGTTAGCAAGATTGTGAATGCATTTAAACAAATACTGTAGTTCGGTTCACTTAGGCCTTCTGGGTGCATGCGTATTTCACACTGATTCGTAACCAAACTATTTGGATTACTTTGTAACTAACTATAACCGCACAGCATTTGCTAACACTCGTTTCTTCACGTGTTACAAAAAACCACCACGTACAATTGAAAAACCACACGCATATTCATTACAAAACGAGCGGCGGTCGGCTACATTAGAAGTTACAGATGGTCAATCTTTCTGAAAGCTGGGTGGAAAATGCTGAATAAGTCTGTGGTTTTATTTGTTACACTCCGCTTCTTTTCACCACACATTTTATCTTTACAAATGTCACGAAATAACATATAATTTCCTTTCACCAAAATATTCACGCCAACGCATCCATCTTCATTCGCAAGACAAAAATGTATAGATAAATAAAACTGCTTGCGAACAAAAAAAATATACAATCTAGCCAAACTAACTAGTTTAAGGAAATGCACTAGTTTTATCGTAAAACAGACAAAGGTCCATACCATAATTATGTTAAAACAAATAATTGCTACAGAGAATTATGTGCACGCGCAATCACACAATGTTCACTGCACGTAGCAATCGCACAAAAATGTGATTTTTTATAGTTACGATGCAACAAAGTCCTGTTTCCGTAATAAACTAGAGATCATCCGTAATCCCGTAATACAATGGTTAAATCCGTAATAATTACGGAAAATCAGTAATACTTGGCAGCTCTGCAACGTTAGCATGTGTAAAACAACTTCCATGTGTGAAAAATTTGTTTTTAACTTAATGCACAACAGTCTTGTGGACTAAAAAAGTACAAAATAGACAATTAAAACTGTAAATAACTTTATAATTAAAAAAAAAAAAAAAAAAAACTGCAGGAACTAGTGTGTACCATATCTCCGCAAGCTAATTCTTTTCATGTTCGAGTTAAGTTTATTGAAACATTTTTTCATAAAAAAAAAAACTGGCCAAACAAATGATTGTTGTTCCACAGCTGCTAGGATGATTTGCTGCAAGCCAACAAGTTTAGTTTTAAATACAGTGATCTTAAATTTTAATGGCACTTCTTGCACATTCTCTTTTTTATTTATTAATTAATTTACAGTTCAAAAAATGTTTTCATAAAATTATTGTTGATGTTTGATCCATGTTCATAATATGGGATTTTACTATATACCGTATTTACCTGAATATGCAATATTTTGTTCCAGAAATCACTTCCTAAAAGTTGGGACTCTTATTTTCGCATAACAAAAAAATTTTTAGGTTAATGCTTGTTCATTAATATATATGCTGTAATGTTATTACAGCTGTCCTACTGGGATTTGTTTATATGTTTTATTTACCAATTAATATTGAATTTCAATTATAGTGAAAATACTCTTTATAATAGTGGAAGATAAAGAACTAGGCTAAATCTAGCAATATCTATTGGTAAGGTAAATAACCTAATTATTTTTATATTTTCTGGTGATGGAATAGTAATTTATTTCAAATTTCATATTTTATTTGATGATTTAATATATGACTGAACACTGATCTGATAAGTAATATTAGCTATTATGGAAGTACTTATGCGTAAAGATTTTACTGTAATATCTAAGCAGTTGAGGAGGTTATTTTCTATGCTATATTAATATTTGTTTTGTTTCTTTTCCTGAGTAAGAAGCATTGTTGTTTAAAAAAAGTTTGTTTTTCAAGTTAGTTAATTTTTAGAAGGAATATACTTATTATCTGCTTATAGCCCCTGCCACAATGAACTTTTAACTGCCATGCAGTGCAGTGCCGTGCCATGCTGGTGTGATTCTTGCTTTCTGATTGGCCCACGTAACAATGACGTCACTGCCGTTCTGCTTGCAAGGCTGTGCCGCCAATTCCAGACAAACTTTTAACTTTTTTGGCAACGGCAGAGGCGGCACTCACCGGCCAACACTGGCGGGGAGCGGTAAGGTGATTGCTATTGGTTGACGGATGTACGTCACAAAACGAGAGCCAATGCAGTGACAGCGCGCAGGGAAAAAATGTAAACAAACAAAAATAAGTGACTGCTCTGCCATCTATTGTGCGCAGAATGAACTGTACCCAACGGCAGGCACCGGCATTCATTGTGGCATACAAAGAGGAGAAAACTGGCCGGTCACCGTAGCGGCAAGTCACCAGCAGATGGAACTTTTCATTGTGGCAGGGCCTTAACTCACAAACTATCATGATTTGAATTTTACTGTATATATATTGAAGGAAGCGATGCCAAGATCACATATACCGTCAACATAAAAGTTAGAGGCTCAATTGGGAGAGAGCTATATTTATTGCAAATAATAAAATAAGTAGTATGCCAATTATAGAAGAGGCAAATGTTTGAGTTAAATTAGAATTGTTCTTGTAGTGAACCTGAAGTCATCGTGGGAAAGCAGTAAGAAAACACTTATGAGCCTTCAGATTTAATTACATGTATTTGAATGAGTGCTTTTTCTCGTTAATTTGGCTTTGCATATTATACATTTTAGTATGACTGAAATTAAGTATTGTGCTTGTATTTGCTCTTATGTTTTACGGGTAAATGAAGTAGACAGTTTCTATTGCAAGACTAACCAGAGGTCCGAGGTATTAATCAATCAATGTTGAATGGAATGGTTTTGTGTGGCTGTAATGGGGATGGTAAAGATGGTATTTTTTGCGTAGGGAGTAGCACCTGCATAGTAACCATTAACATCTATGTCTTAGAATACTAGAATAAATTTCTGTTGTTTTATTTGTATCATTTCTCACTAGACGAATATGATAGTTGTAACAGGCCTCTTTGCCATTTGTATCTATTAAATGTAATGTTCATTGTAAATAATGCAAAATGGGATAAAATTGTCGTAGAGAATCCGTTGACATTTCATTGTAATCAGAATTATGTGTTTAATCTTGTTCAATCGTAATAATTTGTTTAATTTCATTTATTTTTAATTTAGTTTTGTATATTGGCCAGAGGCGAAGGGTTGGAGAGGAGTATTTTGAATTGTGTCACTGCTATTTAACCCTTCACGCCGAAGGAAAGAGAAAGCTAGGCTTGGCGGCCGAGAGTTCGCCCACAGCCTTGAATTTGTGTGGGAACCAAGGCTAAAGGGGCAAGAAGTAGGTCAGCTCAGGGGCGTGGCTTCGCTTACCCCCTGCAGTAAAATTAAATATTAACTTTATTATTAGTTAGCGTAGAGAGTTGAAATTTTG
>PNEQ01038022.1:0-12318 GCA_003012365.1 Medauroidea extradentata
TAGTCACTTCAAGGGAGAGTTCATGGTACAGGAGAAACGAGTTTGAAGTACGTCTAGTCACTTCAAGGGAGAGTTCATGGTACAGGAGAAACGAGTTTGAAGTACGTCTAGTCACTTCAAGGGAGAGTTCATGGTACAAGACAAATTAGTTTGAAGTACGTCTAGTTACTTCAAGGGAGAGATCATGGTACAGGAGAAACGAGTTTGAAGTATGTCTAGTCACTTCAAGGGAGAGTTCATAGTACAGGAGAAACTTGATTGAAATACGTCTAGTCACTTCAAGGGAGAGTTCATGGTACAGGAGAAATGAGTTTGAAGTTCGTCTAGTCACTTCAAGGGAGAGTTCATGGTACAGGAAAAACGAGTTTGAAGTTCGTCTAGTCACTTCAAGGGAGAGTTCATGGTACAGGAGAAACGAGTTTGAAGTTCGTCTAGTCACTTCAAGGGAGAGTTCATGGTACAGGAGAAACACGTTTGAAGTACGTCTAGTCACTTCAAAGGAGAGTTCATGGTACAGGAGAAACACGTTTTAAGTACGTCTAGTCACTTCAAGGGAGAGTTCATGGTACAGGAGAAACAAGTTTGAAGTACGTCTAGTCACTTCAAGGGAGAGTTCATGGTACAGGAGAAATGAGTTTGAAGTACGTCTAGTCACTTCAAGGGAGAGTTCATGGTACAGAAGAAACGAGTTTGAAGTACGTCTAGTCACTTCAAGGGAGAGTTCATGGTAAAGGAGAAATGAGTTTGAAGTACTTCTAGTCACTTCAAAGGAGAATTCATGGTATAGGAGAAATGGGTTGAAGTATATCTAGTCACTTCAATGGAGAGTTCATGGAATAGGAGAAATGAGTGGAAGTATGTCTAGTCACTTCAATGGACAGTTCGTGGTATAGGAGATATTAGTTTCAAGAGTCCCTTCAAGGGAAAATTCATGGTACAGGAGAAAAGAGTTTGAAGTACATATAGTCACTTCAATGGAGAGTTCATGGTATAGGAGATATGAGTTTGAAGTATGTCTAGTCACTTCAAGGGAGAGTTCGTGGTATAGGAGATATTAGTTTGAAGAGTCCCTTCAAGGGAGAGTTCATGGTAAAGGAGAAATGAGTTTGAAATACGTCTAGTCACTTCAAAGAAGAATTCATGGTATAGGTGAAATGAGTTGAAGTATGTCTAGTCACTTCAAATGAGAGTTAATGGTATAGGAGAAATGAGTTGACGTATGTATAGTCACTTCAATGGAGAGTTCGTGATATAGGAGATATTAGTTTGAAGAGTCTCTTCAAGGGAGAGTTCATGGTACAGGAGAAATGAGTTTGAAGTACGTCTAGTCACTTCAATGAAGAGTTCATGGTATAGGAGACATGAGTTTGAAGTATGTATAGTCACTTCAAAGGGATGAGTTCATGGTATAAGAGAAATGAGTTGAAGTACGTCTAGTCACTTCAATGAAGAGTTCATGGTACAGGAAAAACGAGTTTGAAGTATGTCTAGTCACTTCAAGGGAGAATTCATGGTATAGGAGATATGAGTTTGAAGTACGTCTAGTCACTTCAAGGGAGAGTTCATGGTAAAGGAGAAATGAGTTTGAAGTACTTCTAGTCACTTCAAAGGAGAATTCATGGTATAGGAGAAATGGGTTGAAGTATATCTAGTCACTTCAATGGAGAGTTCATGGAATAGGAGAAATGAGTTGAAGTATGTCTAGTCACTTCAATGGAGAGTTCGTGGTATAGGAGATATTAGTTTCAAGAGTCCCTTCAAGGGAAAATTCATGGTACAGGACAAATGAGTTTGAAGTACATATAGTCACTTTAATGGAGAGTTCATGGTATAGGAGATATGAGTTTGAAGTATGTCTAGTCACTTCAAGGGAGAGTTCATGGTACAGGAGAAATGAGTTGAAGTATGTCTAGTCACTTCAATGGAGATCATGGTACAGGAGATATGCGTTTCAAGTACGTCTAGTCACTTCAAGGGAGAGTTCGTGGTATAGGAGATATTAGTTTGAAGAGTCCCTTCAAGGGAGAGTTCATGGTAGAGGAGAAATGAGTTTGAAGTACGTCTAGTCACTTCAATGGAGAGTTCATGGTATAGGAGAAAAGAGTTGAAGTATGTCTAGTCACTTCAATGGAGAGTTCATGGTATAGGAGAAATGAGTCTGAAGTATGTCTAGTCACTTCAAGGGAGAGTTCATAGTAGAGAAGAAATGAGTTTGAAGTACATCTATAGTTACTTCAAGGGAGAGTTCATGGTATATGAGATATGAGTTTGAAGTACGTCTAGTCACTTCCATGGAGAGTTCATGGTGTGAAGCACCCTAAATTCCCTGGTAATTGGGCTGGACATGCCGGTGCTGAGGTTGTGGGCCTCCGTCCCCGCTCGCCCCGCCGCAGTGTTGGTGACTGGTGACATTTTCACCTCCCCTTTCCTTCTCCCCCTTTCGGTTCCCCTCCCTTCCGCGCCTGCACGCGCACCGTCCCCTCCTGACCGTGATCCGAGTGGGCGTGCGCCAGGCTAGTGAGCTTTGACGCCTCGACCACGACACACCCTCTCCTGAGCTTAGGTAAGCAACTGCAACTTCCTATGGTCTTTATGCCTCCGGGTAGGTCCCTTCCTTCGCCGAACGTCTTTTCATATGTATCTTTTGAAGTTCCCTCCTTAAAATTTTATATTTGTTATTAATACATTGTCGTATGACATTCTGACTCCAGTTATTCTGTTGTTTGGGTTAGATGTCCCTCCCTACCCTCGTCCCGACATGACTCCCCGGGAGCACAAAATCCTGGCCTCCTCACCACTAACCCAAAACTTGCTCACTAAACCACCAAGGTTGGTATTCAAATGTCCCCCCAACCTCCGTAACAAACTGGTTTGCCCCAAACTGCCAGCCATTACCACATTGGATGATAGAACCACCCCCAGGGGTTCTCAATCTTGTAATAAACCACGCTATGGCTCCTGTGCTACACATCAACCTTCCACATCATTCAATAGCAGACAGACAAACCAAACCTACCCCACGCCAGGAAGCTACAACTGTGCAACTGAAAACCTCATCTACCAGCTACAGTGCACTCACTGCAATGCAAGGTATATCGGCCTAACCACCAACACTCTCAGACAGGATGAATGGCCACAGAGCTGACACCAAAAAAGCCATAGCTGGAGCGGAGGTTGATCCACATGAGAAGCCAGTTGCTACACATGCAGCACTTCATAACTCCAACTTTGATTCCTGTTATACAACCAGAGTGGTGAGGGCCCTACCACAGTTGAATGACAAAAACAAAGCAGAATTAAGACGCTGGGAACTGGCACATCAATACATCACAAAATCCAGACAGCCACCTGGCCTTAACCTCAGATAACAAACCCTCATTTCAAACTTCCCGCCGCACCTTAGTTTGCCCTCTGGCCGCTAGGTGTACTGATTACCAACCACCGCTGTACAATAGACTTCAGTGTGCCTCCACTCACCTGATGAAGCAGACGTAGTCTGCGAAACGTTGTGACCACGCATCCGCGCAGAAATGTGTTCGTCCTATGTGTGTGTGTTTCTATCTGCAAATACCATCCTGTGAGTACTTGTGCACAACTTTCTGTTTTAGTTGTAATTAGTAGCCTAGCGGCCTTTCCCACCATTGCAGTATTATATATTTGTGTATTTATAATTGTCGGGTTGGTTTCCCGAACGTTACAATGGTATAGGAGATATGAGTTTGAAGTACGTCTAGTCACTTCAATGGAAAGGTCATGGTATAGGAGATATGAGTTTGAAGTATGTCTAGTCACTTCCAATGGAGAGTTCATGGTACAGGAGAAATGAGTTTGAAGTATGTCTAGTAACTTCAAGGGGGAGTTCATGGTATAGGAGAAATGAGTCTGAAGTATGTTTAGTCACTTCAAGGGAGAATTCATGGTATAGGAGAAATGAGTTTGAAGTATGTCTAGTAACTTCAAGGGGGAGTTCATGGTATAGGAGAAATGAGTTTGAAGTATGTCTAGTAACGTCAAGGGGGAGTTCATGGTATAGGAGAAATGAGTCTGAAGTATGTTTAGTCACTTCAAGGGAGAATTCATGGTATAGGAGAAATGAGTTTGAAGTATGTCTAGTCACTTCAAGGGAGAGTTCATGGTATAGGAGAAATAGGTTTGAAGTAAGGAAATCAGAAAAAGTCAGTTTCAGTTTTCAAAACCGTTTATTTATAAGCATGTTGTCTTAACAATGACATTCCCCCAAGTTTTGCTCACAGAACATCTACTCCATATTCAGTGCTGGGATCATAAGCTGAACCTCATTCAGTCACAATGGCCAGCTCAGTTGCCTGAGCTCGATGAATGCATTTCCAAGAAAAAACTGGCATTTAACAGCACTCGCAAAAGGAAACACAACTACATGAATTTTCTAAAAGAGTTTCTACCGGATGTGGTAGAGTACTGCTGCACATTACACGATTCTTCTGTTGCAGAGACATACTTTGCCAACCTGTCTCAGTCAGAGATCAAAGTCATCCAGTGTCAGGCTACATTTTTGACTGAACATTGCCAGCAAATCACAAGTGACATTGTTGAATTTGAGACAGATAAAACACCTATGTCACACAAACTCTCTCGGAAGGTAAACAGCCTAAAAAATAACTTTGAATTGGTTGTTGATGGTATTGTAGGATAAAAAAACTTCTGAGCATTTCAACACACTTTCAACTGTGCAGTCGGCTGCTGTCAAAAGACAACTAAAAGATCTGGGCAAAAAATCATTAAGCAAAATCGAAACGCTCATTTCTGAAGATCTAGCATCAGAATTTTTCAAGAGCTTTGGCTTAGTGTTCGATTCGTGCAGCATCGTTAACAATATTGTAAATGAAAATCTGCACAAAGAAGCACAGAAAATTCCCCTGCTGCGCAATATTACACTAATTGAGTTCCTGACAGGGTACAAAGCCTTGCAAGCTGAAGTGAAGCAAACTTTGCAGACAAATGGTAGAACACTGGACATAAACATTTTAATTGGCATGAAGGAGCACCATCCTGCATTTGCAACACTGCCCTTTGAAGCTTTGTGGATTCCTTACTCGAACATTGACAGTGAACTGGCATTTTTTGCCTTTGTAAATTTTTTGTCAGATAAGCGGTGCAATCTAACATCTTCCAATTTGGAAGTTATGTTTCAGTACATTTTAACTAAAACGTCAAATTGTATAGTAATGTTCATAATGAATAGTTTTTTATTATTTAAGTTAAGGGTATTGTTATTATTGATAAAGTTTGTACTTGTATTGGTTATGTATGTATCATATTGGTGGGTTGTGAAAGCTGTGAGTGTGTATTGTAACTGTAAAACTTAATGTATTATTGTCATTTTGCAATGTTTTAATTCAACTTTTGTATTTTGTTATTACAATAGGGAAAATACCTATTTTTTTTTTTTCATATTTTTACTTAAAAGTGAGTTTAATTTAATGAACAACGGTACCATACTTTCTTCTTTGCATCTGTGTAGCTCCAGAAAAACTGAAATAAAAAGAACAGTCTGTTTTGCGCGGCAAAAACGTGAACCGCCATGTTGATGTCCCTATGACATCACATACTGCAAATTTTAATGTACGTAACACACAAACAACAGCAACATACGTTCAAGTCGTGAAATAGTGTTAAATAAAGTAGTTTATGCAGGAAAATCCAGTATGGCTTGAACTCTGAAGAGTATAAATGTGGATAGTAGTTCGTTTGCGCAGCAATAAAATGCAATTTACTCGGAATTAAATCTTAACTTTAGCGCCGTCTGATAAATCAAGGCGTACTGCATGGTTTAAGCTTCAAGAAGAGACCTAACAGTTTAATGAGAAAAAATACAGATTACGTATATAATGCTGTATTGTGTACAATATGACATGGTTAGCATAAAATAAATAAGTTCTTTTAAGTTAAAAATTGCAGTCAATAGCTTGCAGTTTGCGTCGAAATCCCTGCAGCTGTAGTGTTTTGGCTGATCCACTGGCTGTGGCAATGTCATTAGCCAATAGGCGAGTTCAAGGCACCCATGATTGGCCGATAATTTGAGGTGTGGGCGGGGTCTTGCGAAATTTGTCCCGAGATGGCACCACAGCTGTCTCAATTCCGTTCATGAAAAACATAAAAATTACTGAGAAAAAATTTACTTGTAATTAAATAATTGATCTGCCATATTATTTTACCGACTTGCGCAACCAGAATGTTCGATCACAGTCTGTGCCAGGTTTGGTTAAACACATTCCAAATATTAGCTCGATAGGTTCACTTTTTGTACGCGTGTGAACTTCGTTCGGCCGACCTTCCAACCTAAAGTTAGGATTATACACCAGATCTCAACAATTAAAATCAATTCGTAGTAAGTTATTATCTTTCTGGAATTTAAATTAAATTCACACAAACTCAAACCTATTACTAAAACGTTGCAATGTGTGAGAGCTACTTACACCTTGCTGTCTTCACTCCTTCAAAATCAACACAAGTGAAACGAATATTTGTTGTTGACTACCAAACCTACAACCGTGGATGCCCAAACAATGGGTGGATTCCCCAAATTAACTTTTACGCAACAGGGTTCGCTAAATTTTATCAATTTTTTAAGTCGGTGAAAAATTCCAATACACACAATAGTGCCTGGCGTGCGGTGGCTAACCAAAACAAGTAAAACTACGTCATAAATGTGTTAGCCAATAAGAACGCGTTTTCAATGATTGTGGCAGCATGGCATTTTTAAAACTGAATAATTAGAAAATTACAATGTTCACGGAGCTTTGCTTTGCCTGGCTGCATTTAGTGCCAAAATAATTTGGAAGAATCAAGTATAACTTATATTAGAAACATTTTCTAGGAATTTTCCCTATTATAAAAACTTAATGTATTATTCTAATCACAGCCTATTTTGCAGTGTTTTGATACAACTTCTTTGGCGTAAGAAACATTTTTTTACCCCTTTGCGACAAAATGCAAATTCTTTTACCGCTTTTATATGTCGAACTGAAAGTTTTTAATTTACCAAATCATTTGATTTTATTCACTGAAAAATAGGGCCTATACCTATGACGCAATTACAACTAGACATGTCACTGTATGCGGCATGTGGGCTAAAAGGGTTTTTGGTTTATGCTCGCTCAGCAGTCAAGCGAAAAAGAGCGACTTCAACCAGCACACAGAGAACCACTTTGCTTCTATAAGCAGTGCAGAGTATTAAACTGGTGCACAGTGCCGTAGTATTATTTTTCCTATAGGTGTACGGCGAGTAATTCAGTTATTTTACACGTCTGACAGCACCTTCAGAAGTCCTTTATTATCCTTTCTAACGGGGTCAAAATTCGCGTTCCTAATAGGTGTACTGGATTTTTTAAAATGTAGACATTTTTGAAATGTTTATTCATAAACAAACACGTTTCTAGGCATCTCTTAAAATCTTATAATGGCAACATGCTGCAACAGTTTATGCGCAATAACCAAGGAAAATAGACTCGGTGACTGCACTGAAAGGCTTTAAATCGTTGCAATATTCTTTCACATAAATAATACAGTAAAATCCCACTGATGCGACCCCCTACTGATGCGTCCTTTCCGTTTATTCAACCTTATTTTGAGAAATCATGAAAAATTTGAGTCTAAAAAGTCGAAAATTTTAGTAAAATCAGCTGAGAAATATGTCTTTTATACTTTATTGGCGCTGCGTATCACATTTATCTTGGCGAGGGCTGTACTGCAAGCAGGCAGGCATACGGCGGATAAAAATAGATACCACCCCCTCCCTCGAATGTCCGCTAGCCAATACCGGTAAACTACCGCACCACCTGATAGCATCTATTGCCGTCCAGGTCCCGTGCCTTTGTCTTGCGACTCGTTAAAGCGTTAATGTGATCTTGCTCACTTGTGGACACGATACTCTCGCTTGTTGATTCTGAATTCTCTTGGTTCTTATTAGTTACGGTATTTGTTGACGACTTATTAAGCTTCGTTTCTTGTCTGCCGATTTGGTTACAATGCTGGTTTTATTTTGTGAATAACTGTTGACGACACACTCATTTTATTTTTGGATTTCGAAAAATTGTTGACTTGATTCTGCGAACGATCGTTGACAACACGCGCAGTTTTACACAGATTTTGATTTGGTTACATTTTTGACCTGATTTTGCATATTATTGTTGACGATCGTGACTCGATTTTCAACTTACACGAACTCGTGAATTCGTGAAAATGAGTGAAAAGTGAGCCAGTTTGTCGCTCATGAAAAAATACGAAAGTATCCAGGAAGTGAAAAAAAATACAGTTTCAAAGACGAAGATAGCTCAGCAATATGGCATTCCGAAGTTTACTTTCTTCACGATTCTCAAAAAGAGAGAAGAAATTCTAAATGCAGTACAGAAGGAAGGCCGCAACGTGCAATTGATAACTTAGAGCTAGCTATGTTGGAGTGGTTTGGTGAGCTGAGAGCTCAAAATTTGCCTGTGAGCGGACCAATGAAGTTGGCAAAGGCGGACGAATTTGCATTGAAGTTGGGAATAACAGACTTCAAACGTTCAGTCGGGTGGCTGAATCGTTTCAAGACTCGACATGGAATATCCAGCCACAAGATCGTCAGTGAAAGTGCGTCGGTTGATCCTAAGTCGGTAAGTGAGTGGTTGCCCTTGCTCCAAAACATCCTCAGCCGTTACCAGCCCCGAGATGTGTATACTGCAGATGAGCTGGGGTTGTTTTATAATCTCTTGCCAGATCACACTCTTGCGGTGAAAGGGGACACATGCAAGGGTGCGAAAAGGAGCACGGAGTGCCTCACCGTCCTTCTGTGCTGCAACACGGACGGCAGCGACAAAACGAGGCCCCTTGTAATAGGCAAGTTTAAAAAACCGAGAGGTTTCAAGGGGAACATTCTCCCATGTGACTATGATTTCAACAGGAAATCATGGATGAATGCGGCGAAGTGGCTTCGCAGTTTTGATGCCAAGATGAGTGTCATGAACAGAAATGTCGCCCTCTTCGTCGACAATTGCCCCGCACATCCTGTGCTCGATAACCTCAGGAATATCGAGCTGGTGTTCCTACCAAAGAACACCACTAGCATGCTTCAGCCTCTGGACCAGGGGATAATCCAGCAGAAGAAGCTGAAGTTCCGAGAAATGCTTGTGCGGAGCATGGTGCTGATGCTTGACATCGGGAAAGAGATGAAGAAGTGGGACGTCTTTAGGGCAATGGAAGCGATTGTGGCCAGTTGAAGGTCATTAAAACAAGCAGTAATCGCCAACTGTTTCCGACACGCCTACTTCCTCACACCAGTCTGCGAAGATGCTGCCGTCCATGTGCCTCTCGCTGCCGCCAACCTTGAAAACCCCCACAACCCACCCCAGCCAGACCTCTCGACGGAGCCGCAGCCTCAGACGTACATTGGGCCATGCAACGACCAAACGTGGCAGCAATTGAACCCAGACTGCACATTTGCAGAGTTCGTGACAGCAGATGACGACACTGCAGTTTGAGGCACGCAAGATGATGTTGATGACGTCCAGGGGCAGGAGCCGAGCGACGAAGAGGAGGAAGCAGAAGAGCCCGAAGTTGCGCAGACAACGAAAGATGTCCTCAAAGCCTGGGGACGTCTATGAATAAATTGGTCTCAGTTCACACAATTGAAATAGTTTGTGGAAAATGCAGTCATGAAGGAAAAGCAAGCAACAATTACGAACTTTTTTAAAAAGTAGGGCAGTGTTAGCTGAATTTTTTTTGTTTATGTTTCTGTTTAATTTTGTTTGTTTTACATCTCGTCGACGTTAACTTTCATTAGAGACTTTTGCCTCACACACACACACACAAACGCAGCAGCTTGAATAGGAAAGAGTACAAACAACAAATGTGTTAAAACATTCACTTTAGCCTGAGATGTTTAATATGTCAACGAAGTACGGTAAGTGATCATGTTTAAATAAGCCTACACATCGTAGTTTATTCTTTACACTATTTTTAGTACTCTTTCACATGTGGCATGTCCATACAAACTTTACCGTGTGATTTCATTTAATGTTTACATCCACTTCACAAGTGTCTGGTGTAATTTCTCACTAAGTAAAACAGAAGCAAAATGTAAAACATGGTTATGGTGAATGACGGACACGTACTAGCAACTGGCGAGTAGATGTGTGCACATCCAGCAGCTCCCTCCCCTCCCCACCCTTACTTGCCCTCCTCGCATTTCACCTAGCCAGCTGGACTGTCAGGAACCAACGATAACATCGCCCGCCAGACCACCCGCCACGCATCACTATTGTGTCACGGAACGCAACCTTTTAAACGCCAGTGTAATACAGCCCGCAAAGAAGATAATAAAGCTTTAATAAAAACTTTGATTTCAATACTAAATTGTCTGATTTTTCTATATAAAGCCAACGAAAATGGAAACGTTGCACTGTGTTGAAATATTTTTTTGGTCAAGGGGAGCTCCTATATGGCTTTATAGAGTATCGTTTTTTTCAGGAGACATCTGGCTATTTAAACACTGCAATATTTACATTTCAAAAACTTGTTTTTTTTTACATCACATACCATTTGAATAAGAACTCTATGCGAACAATGGTGATTTTTTATGTATGTATTTGGGTATGGGGGTCAAAGTTGGACAAAATTCTCTATTGCAACCTTTCCGTTTATAAGTCCGCTTTTCTGGGAACCATGAGGGGTCACGTCAGCGGGATTCTACTGTGCAAGTTGTTCTGTTTTGGTCTGTGTATGCTTTGCCCAGACAAGCATGATGGATCATGTGTGCACAGCCAGCTGATAGCAAGACATGCTAAGGCCAGCCGGCACTCTCCCCTCTCCATACAGAGAGTGCAGTCACACCGCCACATGCGTCTCGGCACACTGGGTTTTCAACAATGTCAACGACTTACAACATCTGTATGGTAAAATATCAAACAAGAAGTTAACTTTTCAATTGTGCAACCCTGTTATAACATTCCTGCATATACCATCATGTTTATTTGGTTCCACAATTCTTCCATAAAGCATAATGCTTTCATTTAATTTCTGCTTATAACACTAGAATTTTAATTTCCTGCATATGACATCACTTTTAGCCAATAACAACTCAGGCAAAAATTTTTTAACAGTATTGTTTAAGATAAAATAACTAAGCTGTGGACTAAACATCACTGTTAAAAACAGGTTTGTTTATATCTGGGAGAGTGCCATACATGTACATCACAGTGATAATGATGGTGATCACAAAGGTTGTAGTCACGAACCTACAGAAGACAAATGGGAAAATCTCAATTTTACGCACTCTGTATGTATTAATCATGTTTATGATGGAACAGTAACTGCAGCCTCATATAATCTTATTATAAGCATATTTACTCTACATTAAGTGTGAAATTTTAAGTTACTTGAGACTAATATCCATTTATTGGAGTAAAAATATTGATTCCTGCTCATAACATTTTCCTGCATATACCTAACACTTTATTTTACAGGTCCCTGGATAAATGAACTATAACACGGTTCTACAGTAAATCATATCATTTTCCGACACTAAGTCAATGGAAATGGGTACGTCACACTGTTGTGACGTGCACTGGCACGTAGCACTTACTTGGCCTCTTATCATACTGTACTTTCAATTTTTTTTGTCTTAATTAATGTTTTTTTTTTGTAATAACAAATTAAGTAGGCCAAATTAACCAGGTATAAGGATGTATACGGCGGGATCCAACATATTAATTGGGGATGCGAGTAGAGAAATTTACATTAAAATTTTCCTTTTTTAAGTTTAAATTTAACTTTAAAGCAAGAGAAAAGTATAGAATTTTACGTGTCAATTTTATTGGATTTATATCGTGTTTGGACTCATTTTAAAGCTAATTTAATTTCAAGCAACTTTTCTAAGTAAACTTTTCTGATATTTTGCCTTGTTTAAATTTTGTTAAATTTCAAGTAGTTTATTAGCTTGCTTCTCCTGGAATAGGATTTATGTGGCAGGCCAGTAGTAGTTCTCTTGCTTGGAAGCACGTACAGAGAAGTGCTGGCTTTTACAATTTCAAATAAGCTCGGAGCTAGCCAGTGCTTAGATAGATTTATCTGGCAGGCAGGTCAGAGTTCACTCGCTTGGAGGAACGAACAGGGACGTGCTGGAATGCGGGGACTCTGCAGGGCGTTTCTCGACCAACGTGGGTGGTAGTGTCGTGTGTAACAACACTAAAAAGGTGGTGATCCGCGACAGATTGAGAACGCTGCACATCCCCAATTAATAAACTAATGAATATTTAGCTGGTAGTATGGAGTAAAATGCTTTGTAAATTTATCAGTATCTAT
>PNEQ01038023.1:0-12318 GCA_003012365.1 Medauroidea extradentata
ATGCTAGGGGCTTACAAAACAAAAAACACGAACTAGCAGCCTACCTACATACAACACATACCAGTATAGCTCTCATCACAGAAACACACCTAGCCCCAACACGGAAATTCAACATTCCTAACTACACTACACACAGACAAGACAGAGACACACACGGCGGTGGTGTAGCCATTCTCATACACAATATAATTAAGCACCATACTCGCCCAATCCCTACACTATACAATACAGAAGCCATAGCAATAGAAACTACCATTGACCATCAACTAACCACCTTCATATCCACATACATATCACCACGAAATCCACTGAACACACAAGACAGATCTGCTCTTGCAAGTATCACCTAGAGTGATAATTGGAGGCGACTTGAACGCCAAACACACAGACTGGCACTAGACCAGTATCAACCCACATGGCCGCATCTTACACCAACACTGTAGTACAGCCAATACATACATCATAGATGCACCCACAACACCAACATATCTACCTGATCACCCAAGACATTCACCGGATGTGCTGGACATTGTTCTCAATAAGGGGAACAATTTCCAGTACATCCTGTACACAAATACAGCACTCAGACCACATACCACTATTCATGGAAATTCGCTCAACATCACAACTCCACACTATACCACACACACCAAAATACAACTACAAGCAAGCCGACTGGGACACATACCAGGAAACACTAGCCCAGGAAGCCACACAAATACAAAACAAAATAGACAATATTGGCACCACACATCACATAGACAACATGGCTAGCATCATAGAGCGCACCATACTACAAACAGCAAACATCACTATACCAAAACACAAACACGCTGCCACAAACACAACATTTCCACCACACATACGCACAGCACTCACAACACGCAACAGACTGAGGCGAAAGTGGCAGCGCACACGCACACAGCAACACAAAGAACAATATCACGAGGCCCAGGGTATAGCCGAAGAACTAATAAGGGAGCACAAGGCTCAAGAGTGGGACAGTAAAGTATCCTCCCTAACCACAGCTGACAACTCCATGTGGAAAATGACGCGGCGCCTTACGGGCACATACAAGACTATCCCACCTCTCACGGGTGCGAGTGGGGTTGCCTATCTGCCAACTGACAAGGCAAATCAACTGGCAGATGCGCTCGAGGCAACCTTCCAGCCGAACCCGAGAGATGGTGATGTCGCCCGTGATGCCTCCATGTTGGCCACCATAGAGGGCATACTAGGGCAGGATGCAACTGAGGAAACACCTGAGATAACCACTGCCGAGCTGACAACAGCCATCAAAGACATTCGCCGCAACACTGCACCTGGAGAAGATGGCATACAACCCATCCTCATAAATCATCTGCCACTAGAATTCATTTCCACTCTTGCTACATATTTCACACTCATACTGAAACACAATCACTTCCCATCATCATGGAAACAGGCCAAGGTGGTAACATTTCACAAACCTGGCAAACCACAAGCATTACAACCAGCTATCGCCCCATCAGCCTGCTCTCCACCCTCTCTAAATTACTTGAGAGGGTGGTCTGCAGGTGCATCACCACTCACCTCTCATTTCATAACATACTTCGGGACGAACAGTTTGGGTTCAGGTGTGGGCACTCCACTGTACATCAGCTCACCCGACTCGCTCTGGAAGCCACGAAGTCCATCGAATACAAACATCACACAGTAGCGGCCCTGTTAGACATAGAGAAGGCGTTTCACAGGGTCTATCACCTTGGTCTGCTACATAAACTACATGCATATCACTTTCCCACATATATCATACAATTCATCTCATCACACCTCTCAGCCCGCTCATTTCATGTCAGCTTAGATGGAGAAAAGTCTACGACAAGAACTATACGAGCAGGTGTTCCTCAGGGCAGCATACTCGGCCCGACCCTGTTCAACATTTACATCAACGATATTCCAAAGATAGATGGCACCCAGATAGGGTGCTACGCAGACGACACCATTATTTTTGCCTCGTCAATGAACAGGGATCGGGCCATTGCACGAGTACAAGCTGCCCTAGATGTCATTGAGCCCTAGCTGGCCAAATGGAGGATAAAGGCCAATGCCCAGAAAACCGAGGCCATTGTGTTCGATACCCGACGAGCACCCCCTGCCCACAAACTTCACTTCTGTGGCCAAGACATAGACTACAAAAACTCAGTCAAGTATCTGGGAGTAGAAATGGACAGATCCCTCCGCTGGAGCAAACACATACAGCTTGCCAAGGCTGGAGCCCGGCTGAAACAACTGTATCCAGTCATCAACAGGAAAACAACACTACAAATACACAATGGCATACTCATATATATCACCCTCATCCGACCCATCCTCACGTACGCTGCACCTGTTTGGGGCACAGCAGCCAACACACACATCTCAAAGCTCCAGCGGTTCCAGAATAAGGTTCTCCGCCTTATTGTGGACGCTCCCAGGTACACACGCACATCCAGGCTCCACGATGAACTTAAGGTTGAGTACATCGTGGAGCACATACACAAACTGGCCACAGGAGTGTACAAACGACTCCCAGAGTCCAACAACCGTCTACTAAGGGCTCTGGGAGAATATGATGAAGCACTGGTGTGGAGGAGGAAACGCCCAAAATCACTGATTCTCCCTCCGCCACCCCGACCACCATAACATAAAAAAACACGCAATAAACACAAAAAAATAATAAAAATATATGTATCTATAATAAGTTAATTAAATAATAATAAAGAAAGGGAAAACATTGTTGTATATATGTACTTTACTTGCCAACCTACGGACTTTCGCAAATAGCGACAGCAAAATTACTCTCTAAGACGATGCCCTGCAGGAAGTCCACAACATCCTCACAGATTACCACTCATCCTAGGCAGGTCCGGGGAATGTTAGCCCGCAGTATTTACCTCCGTAATCGTGCACACACGCTGGCGCGGGCCTAAAAACCCCGCAAGTCTTGCGTGCAGTCTGTGACTTCTGGCGCAAGCCAAGCTTCGCAAGTTACAGGCTCACATGGTCCCCTCACTATAGCCCCCTGGCTAAAGTCACATCTACCTGACTAAATGGGCACTCTCTATGCCCAAAAAGAGGGGACCTCCAGTTGAAAACACGATGAAAGAGATCAATGTGTCGGTGGCATTCCCCTGGCTGAATGTAAACCAGTGGGCCCCGGGCATCAACAAAGGCGAACGGGGGCCGTGGCAAGCAGCTCAGCGGCCACAAACACAGTCACATGTTCCTGAGGCTGCCCGCAAGGCAGCTGAAGGAATACAAAGAGTGTTAACCACACCTAGGCCGTGCATATTATATCACCACAGGGATACTTGGCCACGTGCGCATGCACAAACATGCGTATGTGTACAGGCGACCCAACATGATTTCCATATGGGAAGCGCAGAAGTTCATGTAACTTAAGCGTACAGAGGCACAAATATGAAACAATGGATTAATTAGTGGTCAGTGCCCACCACTATTGGTTAGCGGTTAGCGGTGCAAAACATTTACGAACCAGCAGCCATGGAAGTTACTTCTGCTGCTGCGACGACCACCCCTGTCTCTATCATGTCCGCCATTGAAACCACGATAAATAATGATGCGCAATTCTCCGCCTTACCTCAGCTAACAGATATATACCAACCACTGTGCATGATGATAATTACCTGGACAACATCAGAAATTCCACAACATGAAAAAATTCTCGCGACCATAAATTTCTCATTACAGCTGGTCAAGAACTTTGGCCGCTGGTCAAGAACTTTGGCCGCTGGTCAAGAACTTTGGCCATGCAGCACAACCCAAATAATGTGGCTACTATAACTAATTCTGACATACACACACACACACACAATTTTCTCGTGGAATGCACAAGGTCTTAGAAACAAAAAGTCGGAGCTAATTGACTATCTCTCTAATAATAATATTAAACTAGCCGCAATTAATGAAACACATTTCAAGCCCTCAGATAGATTTTCAATACCGGGTTACGCAATCTACGGCAAAGACAGAGCACAAGATGGCGGCCGAGGAGGCGGAGTTGCCATACTTATTAACTATGCTATTGCACATAATGAAATAACGCTTCCAGACTTCCCAAACCTAGAAGCTGTAGGCATAGACGTAAAAATTGGCCCGCAAAAAATTAGATTCCTATCTGTCTATGCCCCGCCAGGGCGCACACTTACTGTTGAAGACTTAAAACATGTTATATAACCAAGTTGGACCCTCCTTTCTTGCAACAGGCGACATAAACGCTAAACACCCTGACTGGCACTCTCGAAATAGAACTGCCAACGGTAATCTGCTTCACAGACACCAAGCCAATCGTAACTATCAAATCACCGCACCCTATGAAGCAACATACAACCCACATCAACACAACCTAATGCCAGATGTCCTAGATATAGTAATCACCAAGCGAATAACCCTGGGATTTGATATCACAGTAGAACATGACCTGTCGTCTGACCATTTCCCAGTACACATTGAATTACATCAAACACTAGCTGAAACCGTCCCCTTAAAGAAAATAAGAGACTACTCTAAAGCTAATTGGTCGGAATTCCAGAATTATATCACCAATAACCTACCGCACGTAGCAGAAAACTCTCTAATTAACACACAAGCTGTCGACGCAGCCATCGCTAACCTAACCAATACAATACAAAAAGGCCTTACAGTGCATGTCCCCGAGAGAACACACACACAGAAACTCGAAACCTTCCCGCAGTACATTAAGGACTTAATATCGCAAAATAATACACTGCGACGCCATTACTCGCGCCATCGTAACCGAAACTTAAAAGTCCGTATCAATAAAATACAAGAAATTATTAGTAATGAAATTACCTTATGGAAAGCCAGTACCTGGGATGCAAAAATTTCAAACCTGAATACACAAAATGGCCAACTTTGGGGGCTTACTAAACGTCTTCTAAATAAAACAGACAGAATTCCCCCACTCATCACTAACAACGGAACTGCTTTCACGCCCAAAGAAAAAGCTGATGCAATCGCGGAAGTATTAGAAAATACATTTAAACCAAACCAAGTCCCATGCGATCGCGATTTTATAAACCAAATACACGCGGAATTAAGACTGGCTTCACAACGACCTACGGAAACTGAACCAGAGCTAACACAAGTACGTGAAATTAAACAAGCAATTCAAAAAATGCATCCCAAAAAAGCCCCAGGGGAAGATGGCATACAAACCATCGTTTTAAAGCATCTCCGCGAATCTGCCCTTGCCCAATTAACGATATATACGAACGCAATATTAAAACTTGAATATTTCCCAGCCCAATGGAAATCCGCAAA
This sequence comes from Medauroidea extradentata, assembly GCA_003012365.1. Lineage (NCBI taxonomy): Eukaryota > Metazoa > Arthropoda > Insecta > Phasmatodea > Phasmatidae > Medauroidea > Medauroidea extradentata. The sequence goes on from PNEQ01038023.1 coordinate 5,326, forward strand.
AGTTATTATTTTACCAAAACCTGACAAAGACCGAAAACTACCACAAAACTATAGGCCCATTAGCCTTCTCAGCTCACTATCTAAGATGGTATAATACATTATCCATAATCGCATAACACGACACCTCAACGAAAACAATACTTTACAGCAGGAACAATTTGGCTTCCGAAAAAACCACTCTATGGTGCACCAATTGGTACGAATCACTGAATATATAACACAAGCCTGCAATTGGAATGAATATGTAGTCGCGGTATTACTAGATATTGAAAAGGCATTCGACAGAGTTTTCACGCAGGACTGATTCACAAACTATACACAAATAAATTACCAGATTGCTATATTAAACTAATCGCGAGCTACCTACATCGCCGAACATTCTCGGTAACTTTAGAAGGCAAAAAATCGGAAACTAAAACTATATACGCAGGCGTCCCTCAAGGCAGTATCTTAGGCCCTGTATTATTTAATATACTCATTTACGACCTGCCTAAACCAGATCACAGACTTATGCAATTCGGGTGTTATGCCGACGACACGATATTACTTATTCGTTCACGAGACTTGCAACTGGCAATACAAAGACAACAGGCTGCGCTAAATAAATTTCAGGAATACTACACAAAATGGCGAATTAAAATCAACGTCACAAAAAGCGAAGCAATTATATTCACACGGAAAAGGGTCCCACAATTAGACAACAGGCCGGATATCACCCTATTTAATGAAATCATTCCTCATAAGGATACAGTTAAATATCTAGGAGTCATAATGGACCGAAAACTCACATGGAAAGCACATGTAGATGCGAAATTTGCTAGTGCCTACACTCGGCTATCCATACTTTACCCAATCCTTAACAGACGCAGCTCAATCTCGCGAAATACTGCTATAACACTGTATACTATGTTAATAAGACCGATTGTAACATATGCTGCCCCCGTATGGGCCACAGCCGCAAAAACCCATATTAACAAACTTCAAATTGTGCAAAACAAATGCCTCAGAATTGCAACTGATGCACCAATGTACTGCCCCATCAGGATATTACATAACGAAATAAATTATGATACACTCAATGAATACTTCATAAAGCTAGCCAAAAAATTCTATGAAGACTGTGCAAGAAACACAAAACCTAAAATATCAAATCTGGGTAACTATGATATTGACGAATTCTAGAAATACAAGCGGCCAAAAAGCATCCTTACACACAGGCCACCGTAATAACTTAATAAACATACCCTACTATCTCCAGCCCCATTCCTTTAATGAATTCAAAGGCTTTATACCTTCGCGACATTCACACAGATTTCTCTAGCATCCTCCTCGCTTACTGCTGGTTTTGTGCCCTTATCTGACCCTTACTCTTTCGGGGTGTGACCATGGCCTCAAACGCGGCCATGGCACCAGACAACCCTGCTCAGCCGCGATGCATGCGACCATTTAAAACAAATAAACAAGACCTAAGGCGTATAGGGCTTGCCCTGAGACGCATCCCATTCTCCACTCGGCCTAGCTACTAACATGCATGTCGGAGGGCACACAGAACTGTGAAGGTGCTCACGCTGGAGTGGCGGGATTTGGGGGCCCGCCAAAAAAAAATCATTTGTAACGCCCTCTGTGTTCTGCACAATTGAGCAACAGTTCGCTCAGTCCCCAAAGGTCCAGCAAGACCCCGAATTGGGACAGCTGGGCACACAGTTGTTCCACCTGCTCGCGATCTGGCTAGATACGAGCAGCGCTCTATAAGACAAGTGCAAGGCTCTGTCTAGTCGGCCAGGAAAATGGGCCAAACCAATGCCACCCCCCAGGCAGGACAGACCTGCAAACAGGCCCCCCCTCCATTGCCAAAATCTTGTTCTGGAATGCAGCAGGCATCCGGAATAAGAAGCATGAGCTGATAGATTACTTGACTCGTCACCAGGTACAAATCGCGGCAGTTAATGAGACACATTTACGTCCACAACACTGTTTCTCTGTCCCAGGCTACTCTTGCTTTAGGAGGGACAGAGAAAACAATGCAGGAGGCGGTGTTTTAATTCTAATTAAAAACACAATAAACTCCCATGCAGCAAAACAGCCTCAATTAAACACACTAGAAGCCGTGGGTATTAATTTAAAACTCGGCAGCCAGCAAGTATCTTTCTATTCAATTTATTGTCCACCTTGCCGCACACTTACGCGCGCGGATTTAAATGAATTAACAAACATATCCCCCATTCTATTGGCTGTTGGCGACCTGAATGCTTAACACCCTATCTGGGGCTGCAGGGCGCGAACAGCCAATGGAAATACATTATTCAATCACCAAACTAGGCACAATTATTTTATTAATGCGCCTGATGAACCAACATTCGAGCCTACACAAATAAATAACCAACCAGATATACTAGATTTTGCACTATGTAAAGGCCTTAATATGACCTTTACATTAGAAGTAATACAAGAATAGGCCTCGGACCATTACCCTATCCACTTAAATTTTGACCAGCTGGAAACAGACGAAAGGCCAATTAGAAAAATTAAAGATTATAAATACGCGAATTGGGAAGCCTTTAAAGAGTAACTGGACGTGGAAATTAATCTGCCAGATCCTGTTAGCACCCCCGACGAGTTAGACACTGCGATTGATCATATCACAGAGCTAATTCAAACAGGTATTAGCCAATTTGTCCCTGAAAAGACCCCAAAGCCCCATAGTGATTCGCTGCCAGCCAATATCAGGCAGCTAATCACTCAGAAAAATCGCCTGCGCAGGCGCTACTCGCGAGGTGGAACAGGCCAACTCAGAACACAAATAAATGCACTTAGAGAGCAAATTAACTTAGAAATTACCCACTGGCAAACAGACCAGTGGAATAATAAATTATCCCGCCTCACAACTAAAGACAACAGTCTATGGCACTTAACCAAAGCGCTTACAAATAAGCGCAATACAATCCCGCCTCTTCAAGGCATAGCAGGTACTGCCTTACACGCTCCAGCAAAAAGCAGAGGCAGTAGCTAATCATTTAGAAACGGTTTTTATACCAAATATCCAACCCTGCGACCCAGCTCATGTGGCTCGCATATATAGGGACCTCCGAGTGGGGCCTTGCTAGCCCTCAGCTGACGAACCTGAATTTACGCATGCAGACGAGGTAAAACGTATAATTAAACGTATGAAGCCCCGCAAAGCACCTGGGTTCGATACCCTACAAGCTATAGTGCTAAAACAACTGCCACAGTCTACACTAGAGGCTCTGGCTAGGTGCATAAATGCAAGTATGACACTTGCGCACTTCCCCACGCCCTGGAAACATGCCAACGTAATTGTTTTTCCAAAGCCTGGCAAGGATCAGACCTTGCCACAAAATTACCGCCCTATAAGCCTATTAAGTACGCTCTCAAAAGTGCATGAATGTGTTCTGCTGCGCCGCCTCGATATTCAAATTCAAAACGCGAATATTTTTCCTAACGAGCAATTTGGCTTTAGATAAAAGCATTCCACTGTCCATCAGTTAGTCAGACTAACTGAACACATAACTACAACTTTTAACTGGCGACAATATTCAGTAGCAGTCTTTCTTGATGTAGAGAAAGCATTTGACAGGGGGTTTCATGCTGGACTACTTTTTAAAATGTACGAGAAATATTTCCCCGATTGTTATATTAATCTCATTGCCTCTTACTTAGATAGGCGCTCTTTTGCAGTAACTATTGACGGAGCGACCTCAGAATTTAAAGAAATTAGAGCAGGAGTACCCCAAGGTAGCATTTTAGGCCCAGTACTGTACAATTTATATTGTCACGACGCTAAATTTCGTTTTTTTTTTGTTTTTTTTTTTTTTTCTCATCCGTACTCGAAATAGATGGTAAAGTTATTTTGGCTTGTAATTTTAAGAGTATTCAGTTCTTGGGTAGTCATTGCTTTGCAATTTGAATTGTGGAAATCTAGAGGGTTCTCAGACAGTCTGTCAGGTAGAGTTTTTGTTGTTCACTGTTCCTGGTAGCCTGCAGAGTTTGTTGCACAACAGTGCTAGTGAATTCCTTTGCGGACAGTGTCCTGGTAGTGTGTGTAGGCCGATGGCCTTGTGTTAGGTTGTAGGTAGGTGGGGTGTGTGGTGATGGATGTTTCGGTGTCGCGGGGCGGTCGTGTGCTGTGGGTCCTTCTGGTACCTTCGGCGTGCGGCGGCCTTCCAGGGGCACTGGACGCCTCTGTCAACACTCCCACGCTCCCCTGTCCCACATTACCAGCTGTTGGTAGGGCCGACGGACGGGCTAGAAGTGCAGTACAGCACATTTCTGTCGTTCCGCTCTCGGACAGTCCCCTCGCCCGTGACGTCAAACGTCGCTGACGAGTGCATGCCCTGTGGGACAGAGAGGGTAGATGTTGCGCCGATCTGGAATGGTCGCTGCTGACCATTCCAGGAAGGTAAATCATGGAAGCTTCTCGACGGCACAACCAGTAGTTATAAATACCTGCCGGCCGTGTTTAGGCGCTCTCTTTTGATCTCTCTCTTTTGGACTTTTTTGTAGAGCTTCTTCGTGACTTTTATGATTAGGACTTAGGCGGATATGGTGATGCCCCGATGGGCGAGGCGTAAGCCTAAGGACTCGGGCTGCCAGATGGCAGGAGTTTAAGTTTAGTTAGATAGCTAGTTTTGTAAATTACTATTAATTTTAGTTTTGGTTAGTCGGTTATTTATTATGGGATAAGAAGACTTCGTAGCCCTGAGATGGATGAGACTTCGCTGGACAGGAACATCTAAATGATAAGTATTCTTTCATGTTATTATTTTATTATTAAATTATTATTATTTCCCCTTTAGCTTTCGTGTTCGGTATTTGTTGAATAGTCGTGGATGCGTTGACGCTTGTATTTGTTGTTGGCCAGTACAATTGCCTTTAATAAATGTTTTCATAGTAATGTAATGACCTCGGGATTGTTTTGTAATGCCAGAAACCACTTTACTGTGCAGTATAATTTCTTAATGTAATATCTGGTCACAGTTCATCACATTTAAATAACAAATCTTTTTTTTTTTCAAATTGTACAATTTTATTATCATTAATGTAATATTTATTTTTGTATAACATTTTATTTTTAATCCTTTGTAATAAACTCCAATTATTTTAATTCACTCTTTCATTTCAAGTAGTCTAACTGTAGTCCCCTTAACGTTAAATGATAGCCCCTAATTGCAGAACATGTATCTTGATTTAAATATTTTATTAATAGATGATTATGAGTGACAAGCACATGCATGATGCAAGATAGGAGACGCGACCCGTATTGGGACGTTAGTCTATGTTTCGATCTTCTGTACCCCTCGCAATAGATAGTTTGCCAAGCGGAGTTATTATTTTGTTTCAGTTAGTTTGTTGTGCTCTACCACTTTAATACTTTATGTAGCTAGACTACAAGGTGGAAATTCTGCCTTAAAAAAGTTTGTTTTTATTTTACTTAAGGAGCTACGTACCATATGTATACCCCCAGTGATGTTTTAATAATTACAGAGTTTATTAAACTTTATTGCTCATCGTTATGGTTCAGTCAAATGCTTGTTTTATGTACTTGAGATGTTTATTTGCTTTCCACCTCGTAGACTTGCATTGCTTAATAAATCAGATAAACTTTCATCCCCCAGTTTACATCTCATTTTACAGTAAACACTTTACCTACAAACAAGTTAAATAATAACTAGCAACGACACGACACGGTCTGTTTAACATCTGCCTCCATATCTGTCTATTATTTTTACATTATTTATTTACTAAGCCTAGGCTCCTGACATTTTATGGTGGGAGTCGCCGGGCATGACTTTCGTCGTTGACTTCCACCCTGACACATATTTGATGGAGGCTTGGGCATAGACTACTTGGTTTCCATCTTGTATTGTGCTGTGCTTAGTTTTTATTTTGGCGAATTCAGTTTTGTTTATTTCATGGTCAGGTAATTTTATTTTGATTCACTGTGATGTAAAGTTGCTTATTTTTGGTGAACGAGACGCGAGTGCGTCGCATAGGGGAAGCATACGCATTCTAGTGGTGAGTTTAGGAGTTATAAACGTAATTGTTTTTGTGCGTTTCGACAGAGTGCACCAGTGGTTCCGTTTAGACGTCATTGGATCTGGGTCAGTAGGAATGTTGCTTGTATTTTCTGTATGTAGATGTCGTGGGTGTGCGTGTTTTTGTTTGCGTGAATTACGAGTGTTAGTTGTTTATGTATTTTACTAATAAGAGAAAGGATAGTTTGTAAGAAATACTTTATATGTAAGTTTTTAAATGTAATTACTTGTAAGTTTAATTGTAAGGTACTAGGTTTACTGTTTTTCAGCGTTGTGGTCTTGGTAAATGCTTCGTGAGAAAGAGTTCTGTGTTTTTGCGGCGATGATGTCTTGAGTTTTGAAGTATTTTGTTGTGGAAGACTGTTTATTTGTGTTTTTATCGTGGTAGCTGTTGCGTGCAAGAGGGACACAACAGACAGCGTTGTAGCAGAAGCTTGTTGTTAATTTTGTTTACTAGGACGAGTTTTGAAGTCTGAGGATTGATAGAGTGCCGCAGTGTTGTTTTCGTGGTGTTTGTTTAAGGCCGTTTCCCAACTCGCTGAAAGAGTACTGTCTCGTCCACTCTTGACGTCACAGAGGGTAGTTTCTACTGTCCCAACTCAAAGCACAGAGTACACAAGGGAGAGAGACGCAACTCCTGTACTAAAATCGAATCCTTAAATTTTGCAAACAAGAGCACATCGCCTAACAAAATGCTCCCAACCTAACAGCAGTAAATCTGAGGTGAAACAAACATTTTTTAGCTGGTATATATTGGTGACACTGCGTAGCTCCGTGGAAAAACTACATTCGTGTGCCCCTTTGTTATTATTTACTTATTGTATTTGAAACATGATTTATTGAATTCCTTGACCATCACGCATTCTCGTTATAAACTATATGAACGAGGAAAGTAAACTAGTACTATCAAAATTTCCTGTACACAATTATAAATATTCTG
>PNEQ01038024.1:0-12317 GCA_003012365.1 Medauroidea extradentata
TACAAAAATAAATAAAGACGCTGAAAACTGAGGTGAACCGCGCCCTTAATGTTCGAGAGTAGTAAGTAAAAGAATCTTAGTTACTAGAAATTTGAATAGATTTTCACGATAAAAGAAAAATAGAAAATACAACGTATGGAACCATAAACGAGTCACAAAAGACAACCTACGATATTAGTTTCTTTAAAAAAATTTTAATCAAATCATTATTTTGCTGTATTCACGTACACTACGTTATTTTTATCAGCGACTGATTACATCTGAAAGGAGTGGTTTGATGACGAAAACAAAAACGTAACTACAATACACCGCATTCGTCACGTAATGTCAACATTGCGAAGTATTACAACTTGATGGTGATAACGAGAGAAGGACGCGCAACACAAACAAGGTCGTTTGTCGATTAGCGTCCTTTACAATTTTAGAAGTTCCGCTTCCAAGAATCGCATCTAGCGGAACCTTTGTGACCAACTTGTTTACGAATATCTCGTCGGATGCTGTAATATATGGCATCGTCACTCCGGTGACGCAGACACGGTATGTACTCAGCGTAGTCACTAAAATGCCGCCTGCTAATTTTCTTAGTGAAAGATAATTAAAAAATTACGAAACTTACATTTAATAGGTATGCACTTGTTTCATGTATTAAACAATGTGAGAGCACTCAAATTTACAGGTTTGAATCGACGTATAGAATAAAATTTTACTTTGAAGGCAGTGTGTGCCAACCTAACAAAGTACTTTTTGCGGCCAAAGCATTAAATATGTTAGTAGTGTATATTGCAAAAATACTTTGTTGGGACAATAAATTCTACCTTCAAGGTAAAATCTTATTCTGTCTGTATACTGCGAGCAAATGCTAAATAAAAAGAAAGTGTGCACAGTTGCAGAAAAACTTAGCAAAAAAAGCATTTCCGTGCAAATTTATTAATTGTAATGGCTCAAATTACTTCACGGCATTTATATTTCATTTGAAAATAGGACTTTAAAAATGTTCATATTGCAATTTTTTCTGATTAAACCTTCGGCGGAAATACGTTTTAAAACAATTAACACATAAAATGTTTTCAATGTTCAATTATTTCAATACTTACGCTACAGAACCAACGTGAAACTTCTTTAGTATAGATACAACTTAAAATACACACTGCTTCGTAGACAAAAAAAAGTGTTCGACGTAAAAAAAATTTACTTTTTGCGTATGTATAATTTCTCCGTTTTCTGTTAGGTCACGTGACAACCATATTGTTAATTACGTTTAGAAGTCATTCGCGGCAGCTGTAATGAGCAAAAATTCTTACCGACGATACCTGTATGTGTGCATGCGCTCTTCCAGATTACAAATTCGGCAATATTTCTTCGCTTTTTTTTAAATATTGAAAGGCTACATTTATGTAACGTGACATACATAACTATACAGCGTGTTATTACATAGCTCCATTTTAATATTTATGTTTGAATTCTGATTGTAGCAGCACAACTTTTGTACGTTTCAAGAACTAAAACATAGAGTATGTATAACTGCAGATGTTCACGTAAGGCAATTAAACAAGATGCTGTAGAAAGTTTCCCGAAAATTCATGCTTCCTACCTATACTCAGTATTTTCCTTTTCGTACACCCTATGTTCTGCGACATTGTCATTGATTAATTATTTATTCTTGTTCAGTTTCTTGTGTCATCTGAGGGGGCAAAAGTATGGCCCCATTTAATAAAATTTTGGATAAATATGACAGCAAGTTATGGGCAATAATTTTTAGTATTTTGTGATTTGTTGCACATTGCAAGACATTTTCAACTGTAAAATGAACCTGAGATGTCAATTTCAGCAGTTGTACATCAAAGTTTGTCTTGTGTAGTTACACAAATAAAAAATATCATAAACTGTTTCCCATAAGTTGCTGTCAGATTTATCCAAACTTATATGAAATGGAGTATAATGCTACAACGTATATGAAGTACATAATTCGTGTTTCGTGTTTGGTGTTCCGTGAAGAGAAGTGTAAAGAGAATGGTAGAGGGTGAAGTGTATGACGTGAGTGCAGGAGACGTGTTAGCAGCGATATGGACGGCGACCGTCACAAGCAGAGACGGCGCGGCACAGCGTGTCAAAGAGGCGGTCCACATCAAAGACCTGCTGTATAGTATAGTGGAGGTGAGAGCTCAGTCCATTACAGCGCTGTACACCTGGTCCAGACATCACACTCCACACAGACGTGAAATTACGTTGCGGCTCATTTGATACTGGCCAACTTCGCTGATTATTGGTTGCCAGAGGCTGTTGATACCAGCCCCATGTCTGTTTGGCTCGTGCATGTTACGACAGGTTTCCTATTGGCCTGGCTGCCGGCTAGCTGATTGGCGGTAGGCGTTTCCCCCATGTTGCTGGCTAGCAAAACCATTTTGCTGGCGTGTGTGAACTGAGTTCGCCTCCCTACCGGCTGTTTCACTTCTATATTCTCACTTTAATATTCTGTGACACTCCCCTGACTGTCACGTCTCGCTGACCTGCCAGCAATAAGTGCTAACACGCACGTCGACTCAGGCATGACGCAACCTATGCTTCCTTACCAATCCGATTACACTTAAGCCATTCGTGATACTGATATTAAGGCCATACGCCCTTTGTGACGTGTGTATCGCCACGAGTCAATGTATGACGTTTCAGCTTTTAGTTGTGTTTACAGTAGGATAGTCCTACTGATTGTCTATACGTTAATAACTTATCATTCTAATTCATTATTTTTATACACCGGCGTAAATGTAAACGTATATGTAAGCGTAAGTGTAATTGTATTTGTATTTAATAATTGTGTGTAGTGGTTTAGTTTGGACGGGTGACGCTTGGGTGCGCCACAACTCGTGGCTAGGTTGCTGGCGATGCCGTGTGCGCGAAACGAAAAGTATTACTACGCTGAGAGTCTTCAACTGGACTGCTCAGAGGGAACTGCGAGGCAAAGTGTGTCTTGTCTCTACCCACCTGAGGACATATGGTGTGGGGTCCGAGTATTTGTGGATTTACTACAATATTAATTGAGACATTCTCAGTTGTTATAGAGAATGTTACGTCAGTGGCAGCTTATCTTCTCGCTAGCAGAACTTCGTTCTCGGCACGAGCGACCATCAAAATGGCAACTGCTCCTCGTCATTCTGCATGTCCAATTCTACTGCAGGGGCGCCCCTCAACGACGCCGGATATGACGTTGGATATGAACTCTTCTTGAAAGAAGCCTCTACGTGAATAAGGTAGGGTGTCGACCAGTGTTTTTGCCATACTGAACGTGGGCGAAATTACTCTCAGTTTAAAGTGGAACTATTTGTCTAGCGAAGTAACTTAACAAACCCAAGAGTAGCTGTCAGTGAGCCACTAGATAGTTACTCGTCACTGATCATTGATTAGGTCGGACGATATAGGCCTATTAAATGTAAGAACTTGTATCCCAAAACAATTGTAATAATTATGTTCAGTAAACGTTAATTAATACGTAATGCCGATTACATTATTTAACAGCAGATCTCAACTTTACATATTTGGACTGTCCAGAAATAACTTGGGTTGGGATTTAAAGGTTGTGCCATGTATAACGTATCAGAGGGAGGCACTCTTGAGGTCCACAGCCCCACAAACTGGAGGTCTCACCTTGTTTCTACTGGTGTTACAATTGCTATATTTTAGAACGTAAACAAAACCAGATATCTCAGTTATGTTTGGCAGTTTTGTTTAAAATATTATTCCCGTTATCAGATAATTATTTTCAAGGCACGAACACATACGGTATCGATTAAAAAGTCAATTAACTATAATTTCGTCAGTCACATAATTAGATAAAACAATATTGTTTACCGTCTTGGAAAAATTAGCCAACACTAAGAACCAGATTTTAAACAATTATGCTAAACATATTTTGATACCCGCCCTCGTTAGGCTTAAAAAAATATTATTGCAAAAACAGTAGAAACAAGGAAGCATGGCATTAAGGGTGTTCAACACCACGTTTTTTAATATTTGTATATGACATACTGGAACCACTGGTACTTGCTGAAAATAATTTTACACCAATTTATTTCAATTCCTTATGTGCACATCTGCAGCTCTGCTTTATGGTCAGTGATTGGAAGTTTCTAACTCTCAGCGACGCAAGATCCTACCCGCTAAGAACAGACATGTATTGTAGCAATAGCCTTTGTTCTGATTGGCGCAGTCAAATTAGTGACGTCTCTACACAAATCCACACTGCCAATAACCATAAAGCAGAGGGGCCCGCGGCGGCCGAGTGGTCAGGCAACTGCTTCCCACCAAGGCTATCCGGTTCGATCCCCGGATATTCGCATGTGGGAACCGTGCCGGACGATGCCGCTGATCTGAGGATTTCTCGCGGATCTCCCCTTTCCTCCGTCCCTTCTCATTCCCGCACTTCTCCACTGTAGGGCCTCATCCCACGTCAGCCTCCGGGGTACGCTCATTGCATACGGGCACCCAGTAAGGAAAATCTGCATTCGAGGTACGATACCAGTCATACTATATTTGTTTATTACCTTGAAGCAGAGTTGCAGATGTGGACGTAAGGCGCTGAAACAAGTTGGCGCAAATTCTTTTCACCAAAAATCAGTGGCTTTACACAGCAGTGGAGATCCGGTAAAACATTCAAATGTTAACATCTGTATTTCTTCAAAAGTGCTCGGATTTACGTGTCCAGCCTATATTGACGCTTTACATACGTTTCGCCAATGCTGGTCAGTGTCCTCCCGGCGACAAAGGTTTATCGCGAAAGGTCACGACCTCCAGTCTGATCGGCGCCAACAGACAGTCATGGTCCTCGTCGGAGACCTGGCGACCCCAGCGCAGCGCCCAGTCAATTACGTCCACACATAAACCTCCCAGTGTCACTGCCGCATTCATCCGTTCTTCACTTTCACTCTCGCCCGGCAAGGATGCACGCATCACGCCGAGCTAATTAAACACTGCTCTAGCAAACAAGACACGCACAAAGCCACATAGCAAGAGATAATTAGAGAGGAAATTTCGCGAAAAGATTTTTGGATCACTTTGTTTCAGTGACTTAGGTGCGCAGCTGCAGCTCAGCTATGTGGTTAGTGATTGGATGCCGTAACACCCAGCGTGTGGAGGTTAAACTCGCAAATCGCAAACGTGAAGTGTGGCAGTTATCTGTGTACTGATTGGCACAGACAAATGACTAACGACTCTGCACAAAAACAGTCTGTCAACAGCCATGAAGTTGAGCTACAGGTGTGCACGTAAGGCACTGAAACAAAGTGGGGCAATAAACTTTTCACCAGAAATTCCCGTCCCTAGAGATAATTGTCATTTGTCAAATATTTTATTTCTGCGCCAACATACCCTTCAAACCATTGCAGTTTCTGCATTATGTATGATTGGTACAGAAGATGGTTTATCGCGGGAAAACTTGACTGTTGGGTGGGTTTCAACGCACGTTCAGCTTACCAGAAGATTACTGGCTTTCACTTGTACATGGGGCTGCTACACTGTTTGACAGAGCCAATAATAATCCCGCTATTGCAGTATTTGATGACTGTTAGTGGTCTGCAGACAACTACGTTATGTCAAACATACGCCACTCAATAATGTGTGTTGCAATTAACAACAGTGTTTTCAAGGGTATGTTGGCACAAAACACTATCGCGATATACCATTATCTCTACTGATTGGGTGATCACTTCTGACACAAAGTAGTTGTCTGCAGAACAATGACAGGCTTCAAATATTACAATATCAGGATTCTTATTGGATCGGTCAAATAGAGTAACAGCTCCACGCACAAGCTAAAGTCAGCAATCTTCTGATACGTTGAGCGTACGTTGAAACACAGCAGACAGTCAAGATCATCTCTACCGATAGCCAAAAGTCAACACAAGGTTTCAAAAATAAAATAAACATTACTAAAATTATATTTGCATGGGATTTTTTTAAGAAGTTGTATAACAAACGTTAATTATTCTAACTCAACCTATTCGAAAGATATATTTTCTTTATCGAGAAATGCACTATATACAAATGATTTCATTTTGTTTGTTCGTCTTCTATGTATTCGTGTATCTTTCACCCGACTGCGACGAGACTTTGGTAAGCTGTGAGCGCGTAAAAATATTTATACTTTGAATAGAAAAAGAGTTTGGAGAGTTCTGGGGAGGGGGGGGGGGTGGCAAAACAGGTATAGGTCTAAACGGGATCCTCAAAAATTTAGTGACAGAAATAGAAAAAGTGGGATTGCAACGCAAACCTAGTATTCTATAGTAACAATTATACAACAGCATTAAAATAAACATTTCGTTAAGATGAACGTGTGAAATGCAGCTACTTAGTTATCAAACAGTAAATAAACATACGGTTTTGATAAGAAAACTTATTAAAAATATTTTGTAGTTAATCGGGTGCGATAGTTTGTTCAATATCATCATAGGCTGTATAAGTACTTTTAATTACATTGACATGTAGCTCTACAACTTTTATTGATCTGACGAATTTCAGCGGATCTCGAAGCCAATAGCGGAGTCAATTAAATATATTTTATATATGCATACAAAAGAAAGAAACCAATTCTTCGCGAAACAGCTTGATTTCCGCCTACCTAGTTTGGAGTGAGTGAGAGATTTTTGGTCAGCGCTTAATATCGAGGTCTTTAGCGCTAGTGAAGGGTGATATGAGGTGAGTATCGCGGCGCCCGAATGAATGGGCGGGGGAAACGGGAGATCCCCGAGGAAACCCGCCGACCAGCGGCATCGTCCGGCACGATTCCCACATGCGAAAATCCGTGGACCGACCCCGCCGGGAATCCAACCTGGATCGCCTTGGACCTGGTTTGGAATTGGAACAGCAACGAAGTAGGAATTCTGAAGGGTCTCAATGTTAAATTAGTTTATTTCTCAACGGAACAATTTTAAAGAAAACTCTTTTAAACAAAAAAATTATATGAGAAATTTATTTTTAAAAATTACGTATATATACACACGTACACACACCTATAATTGAGAAGTAATAGTCCGAAACTGTAATTCCTCACATAAACTAGCGGATGCGGACGACATTGTTATGACTCTGCTGCCAAAGATGATTTCCTACTTGTGCATTTCTCACTTACATTCGAGGTCGGAGAGAAGCCACCTCTGTGACCTAGGAAGCTACGAAGCCTTCGCTCAACAAGGTTACTGGTTGGAGTTCCTTACTCATAACTGCACAATAGATCATTCGGCATAAGCATTACAAACTTAACCTTAGGAAATATCACTAGCAGTTACTGCATAGAATTAAACACTTAACTGCAGTTACCTGACTGCTTGTATGGTCGGCAGCGAAATTACGCAATGTAGTTCCGTAAATTTTCCTATTTATACTCCGTTTCATATTAGTTTGGACAAATTTGACAGCAACGTATGGGCAACAATTTTCAGTATTTTGTTATTTGTTGCACAATTCAAGACATATTTAGCTCTAAAATGAACCAGAAGTGTCCATTTCAGCATTTGTACAGCAAAATTTGTCTTGTGTAGTGACACGAATAACAAAATATTACAAATTATTGTCCATAAGTTGCTGTCAAATTTATCCAAACTTGTATGAAATGGAGTATAAATTCAACAACACAAAAAACAAAATCAACTGAAATCGACATAATTGTATTTCATATAATTAATACAATTATTTTTATTAAACGGTATAGATTCATACTGACTGCACACTTTACCTTACACGCGCAAACATCAAGTGACGTGTCCAGAGAGGTTATACGTGTCCCGCCGAAAGTGGTTACGCACGGAAGGATACGAATCGGCTGAAAATAGAACTTTAGCAGGGATTTTATCAGTGCTAATTTTATCCTGAACCGCCTATATACGTATCTGACCACGCGGAACAAGTCTTGCTGTCAAGACACCTCTTGACGAATCTTCAGAAACTCGTACATATAGAATCTATTTAATTAGTTGCAGCTGGCTAACTTAAAATGTATTTTAGATTACGTCAGTCGTATACACAAATACTGTACAGTAAAAGGTGATGTAATTTATAACCACATAAAGTATTTCCATCTTCATATAGGCACCATTAATTACGTGTTTCAAAAACATACAACACACACAAAATCGACTACCATAACTATATCCTACCTAACCTGACTCAACATAACCTAACCTACACTAATTTAACATACTTTACATAACATACCCACCTTACCTGAGCTAACCAAAACTAACCTAACCTTACCTAAACAAATGTATCCTTGCTAACCAACCCGCCAGCTTGCCGCTGTGCGAGTTTTCTATTCGAACATCAGGCCAAGCATTTTAGAAGCACGACTTTGTTAAGTATGTAAACCACGCCCTCCGCTTCCCAATTAGCATTAGGGTGCAAAGTGAGGACCATTAATAAAACCTTAATTAGCAACGAGCTTCCTTTATTTTAAACCTGTATATTTTCTAAACAGTCCGTCCTTTACTGTTGCAAGTTGTATAGTAAAATAATACATTTACGGAGGGTGGAATTTCTTTCCTTACACTAAAAACAACGGTCACAAGCCCTGGGCTTTGTCAGATTCTTGAGTACGAGGACAATTGACTGTAAACTAGGGCAGCGGTAGCCGCAGTGGCTAGAGCACTCGCCTTCCACCAATGCGATCCGGGTTCGATTCCCGGAGCGGTCAGTCCCCGGATTTTCGCATGTAATCGTGCCGGATGATGCCACTGGTCGGCGGATTTTTTCGGGGATTTCCCGTTTCACCCGCCCATTCGTTCCGGCGCCGCTCAATACTTACATCATGTCACCCCTCACCAGCGCTAAACATCCTTCACTCACTTACTCACTCCATTGCTGGGCTTTATGTCATCCTTCTGGGGCATGCAGATGCTGACTCTGTACGTTTTGCGGCAATATATTCCAACAAACAGTAAGTCTTTCTTTCGCACTTTTGTATTTTTTATATCGCAAAGTGCTATATGAATTTCCACAGCTCATACGAAGCATTTAACGAACGTATTTCAGCTTGTTTACTTCAGGTTTTAAATGTCGGTTGACGGGATGTAATACAGACCATTTACAATCTTTGTTGGATCAAATGGCTTGGATTCTTCAGCAGACACAATCTTGATAATGATGTTGTCTACACGCGCATGACAAACGGAACATCATGCATTGCACCTCTTATCTTGAACTAGCAAAATATTGTTGCTCAGTTGTGAACAGGATAACGTTAATCACGATTTAAAACGGCAGATTCTTGAAAGGTTACTTATCAAAGCTTTAATCTTCCACATAGTGTAAACTAAGCATGAATCCGCAAGGTAACTATAAGACGTCACTAGATCGCCTGCGGGCGTTCAAGTTTATAGTGAGATTAGACAAGGCCGTACATACTCATCTTCTGCTGCTAAACATTTTATTGCCGTTAGATGCTTGCCGCCTAAAGGCAAGGATGATCTTTGACGACGATGAAATTCTTCTCCAAGTATATAATTTCCCCCCTTCCTTCCCAAGTAGCATGAGCGCTACGTTACTATGTCGTTGTTTTATGTACGTTACTATGTCGTTGTTTTATGTTATATAACGCCCCTTGTCTTAGCATTATTTATTAAGGCGCCTCTCTAGATAGGTTGCTTTTGTGTGTGAGGCAGGAGTGGTAAGGGTGCCACTGACCGTCATATGTAGTGCATTATTGCCACTCAGCTGGCGTGCAGTACTTTACTATATTCCTCTTTCCTATGCGACTTTAAGCGGGGACGTGGTTATTTTATTTATGGACAGCGTAGTTCAAAGCCTCACGCTTGCGTCTATAGTCGGATTTTTTTAATCCAGTTGTTATTTTTTTCAGATACGGTAGTCTGGAAAAACCATTGAGGGGTCCGAAAATTATGTTTCTAATAAATGTGCCGAATATTTTAAACTAAATCGGCATAGTTTGAAGTGTGTGTTCTTTTCGTGGCTATACAAATATAATGCGCGTTAAATAATTTCGTCAAAAAATAATATTCGTAACTCGCTACAGCGCATTTGAAGCGCAGGTAGGGAAGCCTCTTTAAACAGGAACCCCACATTATTCAGAACATGTCTTTGTATTCTCCTGCAGTCCCTATATCGCAAGCACTGTTACTTTATACTGTACGAAATTACTGTACAGTTCGCATCGCTACCTCACATGATTCAAATTATTCCAAAACTCAATCTTTAAAGACTATAAATTTTTGTGGCGAGAATTCTGCATCACTTGTTTCAACGCCTTACGTGCACATCTGCAGCTTAGCTTCATGGTTATTGGCAGCGAGTCTTTGTGAAGAGCCGTATCTCATTAGGATGAACTAACGTTCCTGCAACACCACACGTCCGTGATTTTCCAGTAGAATCCCAAGGCTCGTGAGAGTTACAATATCCAATCACTGACAACGAAGCGGAACGGCAGCTGTGAACGGAAAGCACGGAAACAAAGTGGGGCAAAATTATTTTCGCGAAAAACAGATGTCCCTACTCATAAGGCATTGGAGCAGAGTAGTACAAGATTTATTTCATCAAAAACTTGTACCTCCATCGATCTTCCTCTTTGATGGGTTTATCCTCTTGCCATGTGTTGACAGCGTAGTTCATGTTTCCGTCGCGGTAGTCCTTTCTTGTCTGATATAAAATTTTAAGATTTTCTTTTCGCCTTCGCGACTAGTTCCGTTTAACGTTTAAATGGAATAGTGATGAGTCCTTTCTTATTCACTTTATCATGGTAATTTACCATTCTATGCATTATTACACCTTCCCACTATGTACTTGCTTTTACTGTTACATAACATCTTGTAATTAATTAACACTAATTTCCATTTAATTCTTACAATTGCTTTGTAATTTCTGGTATGATGACACAGACTACAGTAGTGTTGTATTGCACATTTACTGTTAACTGAGAGGTTCAAGAATCGAATTTATAGGCCACCGTACTAGCTTCCAAGATGCAACTGTGCTAATGGCATTTGCGAGTATTTGCATGTGACCCGATTGTACGTGTTCCGGCTAATTTGAGTGACTATAATGGAACAGCGATAAGATTGCATAGATGGGTAGAGGGAGGAGGTTGAATAGTTAACATATTTTCCGGACCTTCAGTTAAATCCGTTGGTCACTAGGTCACGATAGCCGTTAAAACGGTTTATAATTGAAATTTATAGAATATTATTGTAACATGTAAAAAGATACTTTTTATGTTTAAATATTTTTAACAAGGTATTTAATGCCCTAAAATTTCACTTAGTTTAACATTTTGTATTCTAAAAAAATATAAAAGCGAAAATACTTTTAACACTTTCTAATCGAATATGTTTTACAAAATTAATGGTAGATCACTTTTTTTAAGAGTTACTTTTTTAATTAACATATTGCCAAAATGACCTTATTTCAAAATATATTCAGGACTTAATCTCAGTGGTTGTAAGCTAAGAGTCGTTTTAAGATTAGATACATTACATACATAAAAGACAGTTTTATCGTAACTGCTATGTTAAAATAC
Organism: Medauroidea extradentata; assembly: GCA_003012365.1. Classification (NCBI taxonomy): domain Eukaryota; kingdom Metazoa; phylum Arthropoda; class Insecta; order Phasmatodea; family Phasmatidae; genus Medauroidea; species Medauroidea extradentata. The sequence goes on from PNEQ01038024.1 coordinate 11,510, forward strand.
TGACATGCACGTGTTGAATGGACATGAAATGTTAAAATGCAGGCCTTGTGCGTTAAAATCAGGTTTCTCTGTTAGTGCTCTTTCTCTTACTATATTCTTACTTTTATTTATGACCGTATCTTCTGAGCGCGTCATCTTGCACATGTGCATTCATTAACACCTTATTTTGAATGGATCGTTGTTGCATGTGTTGTCAAGTAGCCTATGTCAATGTGTAGGAGTCAGGAAAGAAACAATTCACAAGGGCAAAGAAAAAAAGCCGCAGTTGTAAGGAAGGAGTTTCACTATTTAGTACTATGCAGTATAGAGGATGTCCCTGAATAACGTTTGAAGCTGTTAGTCACGTTGAAGGTGATGTATTGACGAGTAGAAGGACGTGTATATATACTTAGGGTCGTAGAGACTGATAAATAGCTGTAAGCAGACACTCAAGCTACGGTCTGTGATGTCCGCAACCTGCTGAGCAATTATTGTCAACATCATCAACTTGTGCGGTAACCTAGCACTGTGGCACCCTTAAATATTTTGCGTGTGCGTGAGGCACTAAATCTATGGAGCGCTAAAGATGCCATTGAACGGGTACGTTAAGGGGGCAGTTCACCTCAGTTGTCAACGCCTTTTATTATTTTTATATTTGTACCAGACATTTTTTTTTCTTATTTTAGACATAAATTGTGACTAAATCTTCCTCTTAGGAAATTTTTTTATCTCTTATAGTTTTTGCGTAATGAGTCGTAAGCGTCAAAATTTGCACTTTACGGTTTTATGCACGCCATTAAAACCGACTAACATACCAAACCGAAAAAAA
>PNEQ01038025.1:0-12317 GCA_003012365.1 Medauroidea extradentata
TAAACGTGACCTTGCGGACTCCGAACCAATGGCGGACATGCGTAAAAACGCTCACGGACTCCTGTGCTACATCGTCAAATGTTCAAATGCTCACTCACTGGAGCAGCAGCCAATGAACAAATATAGCTGAGGACAGTGCACACAGGACTGTGGAGTCTAGCCTGCTGGGCGTTGAACCCGCGAAATATCCGGGCCTCTAATGATACCTACAGCTATACTTTTTTTTTGAGTGTACGATTGGCGCGGTCAAATGAGTGACACCTCTGCAATAAAACACGCTGGCAATAACTATGGCGCAGAGCAAGGTATAAGCGTAAGGCCACTGAACCAAAGTAATATAAAACATTTCACTAACACTACCGCCTCTTAGATATACGCATACAACTTTTCGAAAAATTATCAACAAACTCCGGGAAACCAAAAAATAAAGAGGGGAAGTATAAAGCTTGTAAATTCCATTAAAAGTGGAGGTAAGCGCTAATTTTTTGCAAGTAAAATATGCAGTAGTTAAGATTCTTTATAACGTGTCATCAAAGATGTGCAATCCATGATAATTTCGTTTGTCTGTATCAACTGCGTTCATGAGGGGGGGGGGGGGGAAATCTTGCACATAATTTTGTGCAAGAAAAAATGTCCGCCTCCAGAATAAATGATGATTTATACGCTAACGTTCGTAATAAAGTTAGCACTATTTAGCAACAAACAAAAGGCATTGGTACGTTTCACTATCAGGTTATCGGTTTATGGGCGTTTCAAAATAAACATAAGATAACACTAAAAATGTTTATCAAAATTGTCAGGACTCTCAAAGACATGGGGAGGGGAGGGGGGAAGAGCAATCTCAAAAATAGTTTTTGCCAACTTTTTGAGCAAACATTTCGCTTTGTATTTACGTTAACTTAGATTTCGGTGCCAGAGATATGACTGAAAGAATGAGTCACGCTGGTAAAATATTTGGTCTAAAAGGATGAAAAAAAACTGTTAGGCCTATTACCACGTCTTACTGACGTAGGCCCTACTATAAACAGTGTAATCCCTATGAGCATGTTGCGACTCTTATGCTAAAAGTTCGCGAGTTGAACCTATTTCTACACATGTTGTTATATGCGAGTTTTCTTTCCCGTTCCAAGTAAATGCTAGTACGGTTTTCTGCTGTCTCTGAACCGAATCGTGGCGCGGTTTGGTTTGATATGCCAGTATTATTGAACGAATGGTTTTGGGATCGGAGAACAAACGTTTTACCGTAAAAACTATCAATTTAAACCTCCTAACATATAGTTTATTTATATCTTGTCAATTGTTAATATTAACATGGCTTCAGCTTATTACATAACTAACGAAATTCTGGTTAGTTGACTTTTTAGTGAAAATCGTATAATTTCTTGCTCAGAAAAAATTAGCTATCGCGGCAAGAACTATTTTTAACAAAAGTGCTAGACAGAGTTTTAATATTTGCTCTCGTTTGAGCTTAAAAAAAATAACTATCGCAAAATCAGTACAAACTAAAGAGCATGGCCTTACATCCAATGTATTCTCTACTGTTATGAAAGCCTTGATGACAATTGTGCACGGCCATATTTAATTTACGGTATTTTACCCGTTATAAAGATCCCTAAAGGCGTACAAGTATTTTTGACATTTCGTGCTCAAAATGTTAGTCTACTACATCTTTCTACGATGTTGTGTCATATATTACTTTCATGTTATCTGAGATTTGTTGGAATTATATGAAATAACAGAATATTTCTTATCGTCCAACAAATGTCAGAATGTATGAATAGGCCTATAAATTATTATCTATAACAATGTAAAAATGAGTAGTTGACAAACATTTAGAGCATGAGGTGTCAAAAATGTTGGTACGCTTTAGTAATGCTCATAGCGGGGAGAATACTGTAAACTGAATATGGCCGCGCACCTCTGCAAATAAGGGGGTCTCTCAGCAAAATTTTAGTTGTTTTAATAATGTTTATATTTGTACGAGACTTTGTTTGTTTTATAGGCATATATCGTGACACTTCTTTACAGAAATGAACATTTTCTATCTTTAATAGTTTTTGTATAATTGCATGTCAAACCCAAAATTTGCATAAAACTGTTTTATACAAGAAACGGAAACCAACGGAAGTACAGTAATGAAAAAAAAAATCCCACCTAAGAACAGTATCGCGGGCTACGTCTGGACATAAATAAAAAAACACATTGATTATTTTCTGTATTTTAAAAATAATGCTAAATTTTAAATAAGAAAATGTCAAATTTTGTATTTTTTTTTTTAATACAAAAAATTGTAATGCAATGTTTTAGACATACTCAGACGTAGCCCGTGACACTGTTCTTCAGTGGGAATTATTTAGTTTCCGTAAGTCAACGGGTTTTCGTTTTTTTTATAAAACCATTTTATGCAAATTTTGACTTTTACTTATCACTGTACAAAAACTATGAAAGCTGGAAAATGTTCATTACTGTGAAAATAGACATAATATGCATCTAAAAAACAAATAATATCTCGTACAAATATAAAAACTATAAAAATAATAAAATTTATGCGTGAACTCCCCCCCCCCCTCCTTAAGGTGGCTGCCTGTCAAGGCCGACGAACATCGTGCAGAGCTTCGGCCGTTACGAGATTATTTGAAAACTGCTCAGCTCCAATGAGTGATGTCTGCTTAGGAATAACATTCTAAGTACTTTTACACGCGTGTATACTCGTCTCAGGTTACCCCACTACTCATTAAAGTGTATTTTCTAGCGGACGAAAATGGCGAGAATGGGCGTGTTTGCGGTCCTTTTTAGGAATGTAGGTCTTGGTGCAGTATATTTTAAAAAGTATATGCATGTACAATGCATATTTAACTGTAATATTACGTCATAAAATGTCAAGGCGAGTGAGCGCCAGTCCTATGACTTGGGCGTAGAGGCTAGGACTAGGCTTGATATGCGTGTTGTGTCGTTCTTACCCGTTTCCGCACTTCTACCTCTCAAATGCGCAAAAGTACGTTCTGCCGGGCGGCCACCTTAAGAGGGCGTGGTACATAATCCAACGCTAAAAGCATTAATATATAACTGTAGGTTTCTTGAAGCCAATTTGCTAAAGTTAAACAATAGCAATCCTAGACGATAGTTTTAGCCAACGTTTTAAACAAAATTGTTTCCAGTGTTACAAACTTCTGAGGCACAATCTCTGACGCCGGAACCTCGTGCATTTAACTGCGTCGCAAGAGATCACGCGCAACAAATTAGTAATTCTGGATAAATATTTAGCCATAATGTTGGCAAATACCATTATCTACGATTTTCATTGAGTAATTTATCCATGTTGGCTTCGAAAAAAGCGTATAAATCAATTTATGTTTTCAGCGTTAATTTATCCATCGCGCACTGTTAAGAATGTTCAAGTGCGATAAATTCATAATTTTAGATTTCTATGAAATAGTGTTAAGTTTCATATACGATACTTGTGAACACAGTTTCGTCTTACAAAACTATTTTAGCTCTCATAGTTTTCACATGACGGTGCGACAGAGTCAAAATTTGATTGTTACGTTGCCATGCAAATAGCGAAAAAATTGATATACGTAAATGAAATAATTCACTGAAAACTACCATCCTATAAGCGTTGCAATAAGACATTATAGAACTCACAACGTAATATTTTGAACTGTTTTTAAATATCGCAGAAGTGAAGAAAAAAATTACAAATTCAATATTAAAAAAAAAAAAAAAAAAATATGATTACTGTTTATGGGATAACCTTTAAATGTTATCTTACGTAGCCCACAGCATGCTATTTCGCCGAGAATTACTTCATGTAATTTAGTCAATTGGTTTTCACTGTTTGCATGGCAGCAGAACCTGCAAATTTTGACTTTATCGCACCGTTATGAGAAAACTATGAGAGCTAAAATTGTTTTGTAAGAGGAAACTGTACTCACAAGTACCGTCTGTAAAATTAACACTATTTCATAAAAATATAAAATTATGATTATATCAGACTTGAACAACCTAAAGGGTTCATCATGACCAGCCCATAGGCGTTTTTGCATACGCTTCCGATTATCAAACTACTTTATACTTTAAATCATTGGTCGCCTATTTGAATTGACTACCCTACAAAACCGGCTCGTAAATGAATAGCAAGGGGAAAAAAGTCCTAACAGGTTAGGCAACTGCGTGCAAAAGAGAACAAAGACGACGGAGCACGCAGGGAAACTTGTCGTCGGACGGTTGGTAAATACACAGCGGAAGTCGCTGTGGCCATAAACTGTAATTCTCCTCCCAAAAGTTTTTTTTACGGGAACGAGTACGTTGTGCTTGCAGGGTGGGGAATAATAAAGAACTGAGAGCTGGAGATGTGGTGGGAGGGTGGAGGTGGCGGTTTTCCTGCGCCTGCGAACGGCACGCGACCTCTCCCCCGCCCCCTTGCAGCATCCAGTCCGCCCCTGGACCATCCTCCGGCCTCGTGCTGGAACAATGGGCGCGACAAGCCACTATGTTGACACAGCGCGCACTTACGCCCCCTGCATCCTCCTCGCAGCCGCGGCCTTTTTTTGTTCCTCCCTGCCGCTGTTTGATGTGATGACACCCGTCCCGGACACCGCGTGTCTCGGTCTTTCCTGCAACAAGGGATCAACGGCTGCTTAAGCACACTGCATGCCTAGCTTCTAGCCAAAGAGTTATGTCTTAAGTACTTACTTCTCAAATAATTATTTTTAAAAATAACTCGTCTTAATTAATAGAATATGTTCCACCTAAGGGTTCTTGAAGAATACTATTACTTTACACACGCACATACATAGGCCTACATACAGTACACACACACATATATATATGTATAAATAATACAATAATTTTTATCATATTATTAAATTTCAGAAAAAAAATATTGGTATTTTTAAAAATCCTTTTATCCCGTAATATTACGTCTTTAGAAATTTAACATACGTTTGAATTTGAAGTCCATCTATTTTAACATTTATGTTTACATCCGATCTCCGTAGATACACGCTAAAGGGCTGTTAAACTGATAAAAAACTGTCAAAAATTTTAGGACATATAATGGTTTCCTTCCATTATACAAAAATAAACTTGTTTATATGTCTACTTGTTTGTAACTTTCGACGTATTTTCTTTACCTCAAATGTTAGTTTTTTTTTTATATTTCAAATCTTAATTCAAGTTAGTTTTATTGTTCAGTTTTAACACAATGCTAGGAGGCAGGCAAACTATTCCTTTCTGCATTATTACTGGAAAGCAATTTTTTCCGAGATTATTTTATCTGCTGCGAGATTTTTACTTTATTCTTATTCCAGTATAAAATATACTATAACCTTAAACGTTTGATTTGAAATACAGCCATCATAATTTATTATAAAATAACCAATTACTTAGATTTGATGGGTATAATGCTATCTTTGTTCCCTTTTGATTTTGATGTGACTTATTATGTTAAGTACCACATATTGTAAAATAATTTTTAAAACAATTTCCTAACATTGCCTTAATTTTTCAGACCGTTGTATCATATAAGCTATCAGTGAAAATGTACAAAGTTGCTGAAATAATGTTACACAGCGCAGGCTTCTGATGACAGACATTTGGAAATCATACTTTCCAAAAAAAATCCCTTTTCTATCTAAATATTTTTTAAAATTATATGTAGTATTGAATGAAGTTACTCCTAGCTAAGTTGGGAGCGAATAAAAATGCTCAGTTCCTTATTTTCCCAACTTATCAAAAGCATATTTTTAGTTTCGAGGCACTGATATGTAGTTATATTTTGTCCATGCACAGAGATTAAGTTGCCCGCCTACATTGCTGCCGAATAACGTTGCAGTGGGTTATAAATCCGCGTTTCTCGGCAAAATTATTAAACCTGTAAGCAACGAACACGTCTACGAAAAGTGGTAAGAGGACTGTTGACAATTAAAACACTATTGCCAAAACCATCCAAAAATTTCCTTAATAAAGAGGGGCAAGGGATTTTCACACACATATACTGAAAAATTGTATATGTATATGTGTGTAGACATACATACATACATATTGTTGCCACCACAACATAGTTTGTCATATCAGATCTCATCAAATTTATCTGTGGCGACCACAAAAATTGTTTGCTGCCACCAGTAAAGTATTGCAGTGACTCAAAAAATCTTTGTAACCACAACAATAAAAAATTGATTAGGTCTACATCGACAAAACATTTTGTGACCACGACAAAACCACTTTTTCTGTGCAAACATATCTCGAATTTTACTACTAACGTGGATACTAAACAAATATAGGTTGTTAAAGTGAGATGTAACACAAATTTTCTACTTATACCTACTAATAAAATGAGAGTCTTCGCTTTTTATCTCAGATTATCACATCAGGGTGGTGGATACTCTGCACGCCAGATAAGCGGGAATGTGCAATGATGCACCAGATGCGCGCGTCAGTGGTGCCCTTATTGCACGTTCGTTCTTTGTGCCTTCAACACGCAGCCCTTAGGTAGGCGGACGCCTTAAGGGCGCGATCTACCGCAATTTTCATCACTCTGTTTTTATTTTTCATTTGTACCAGATATTTTTTCTTATTTTAGACATAAAATGTAACTTAATTTGGCTCTTATGAAATTTTTTTATCTTTCATAGTTTTCGTGTAATGGCTTGTTAAAGTTAAAATTTGCTCTGACTTACCAAACTGAAAAAATTTCACACGTCGCAGACGACAATGTCACGTACATAAAAACAAATAATTTTTTTTTGTATTTAAATTAAAAGCCCTTAAGAAGTGACATTAGCGTTGACTCGCTTAACATTTCAAATGCAAGTCATTGGGAACGCTGTGGTAAGATTGATGACAAATTCTAACTAACGAAAAGCAAAATTTTTATATTTACTAAATAGTCATTATAATAACAAATATCGCGTGCAGAAGGTTTCCGAAAGCCAGGGTATTGTACCTTGAATGCAGACGTATGATTAGGCAATGAACTGGCTTACTGTAAGTAGTTTGGAAAGGTCAACTTGCAGTTTTCCTTATGCAGCTCATGTGAAAAAAATATTAGATACGTCAATAATCCCTACCAAGTCTCAAAAATGTTACTTTTGACTATGAGTAAAGAAGTTTTTGTTTTAAAGTCACCATCAGAATTCCTAGCTACATTCGATGGATCAAATGTAATACGGAAAACATTTAAAGTTCTTCAAGCTGCCAGTAAGATCATTTATCCTCGTTACTCTTCTTTGGGCCAAACACGATTATTTTCCAAAATATTTTAGTAACAGAACATTTCTGAAATAAATCTCCACCGCGTCTTTGACTAAGCGTACTCCACATGTTGGCATTGAATGAGGCGCCATACAATAAAGAAGAGCTTTAATTAGAAGAGCGGGGGATACTGGATATCCCGAAGAAAACCTACCAGTCCGTGGTATCGTTCGGCACGTGGTGGATTGCAACAAGTGCAAGGTCAGAAACTGGCCCCACCGGAGACCGAACCCGGTTTGCCTGGGTGGGAGGCGAGTGGTCTGATTATTCGGCCTCTGAGGCCCCTACGTGGTGTTAAACTAAGGCGGATTCACAACCATACTTAAGGCATCGCTCTTTAGTTTTGCAGTGGTTTCGAAAATATTTTTAACGCAAATTAATACATATATAAAAATTCATCTTACAGTTTTAACAATTATATATCGCCGTTTGTATCTGAATTTTTCTGTCACAAAACACCGAGCGGATTTTTAGATTTTTGCCCCTGAAATATCACATATTTTGTTGTCAAAATAAGCCAAAATGAAACAAAATAATTTTTTGTTAGCAAGCGGTACGTTATCTTTAAAACGCTCTGGCAAAATTGTGTTTCGTATGACTGTACACAGTCTCAAATTTTTTCGATGCATTTGGTTTAAAAAAATATTTGCGTTATTTGCCATTGTTTGAAATAAATGAAAGATCATGTCGAATACAGTTATGTACGTTAAGTATTAGAGATTGTATTCACAACAACATTTAATGTATACATGCGCAGAAATTGTTGATGTAATAACAAAATAGGGGTAGCAGATTACCATAAATTAATTTTATTTAGAAGCAAACTAAATTATTTTTTGGCCTCTAAATAACTTATTTCTCAATACAATTTAATATTTAATTGATTTTTACGTTTGCACAATCTGCAATCACAGCCATCACTGAGCGCAGGAACGTACGAAGTAGGAAGTTGATCTACTCGGTTAATTACGTACGTACGCACGCTACGCGAGGATGTGAATGCTAGCACGCACACTCGGTTTTTCTACATTTATACGTACGTACGGGTGTACGCTACGCGGTGATTATGAATCCAGCTTTAGTCCTAATACAAACGGTGCTGCACTTTCCCGTCCATCGCGTGTTGCCTACCTCGCAGGACCAATATATTCTGTTTCGCATTCGTGTAAACACAATGAAATACGGTAAAAATATCGCCACGTCAATTGCCGAACTCGTGTTCTCCAACCCTACGTATCTTTGCCTGAAAACGAGAACCAATCCCAGTTCCCGAAATTTCGGTTTCTTATCTGTACGTGTCTATAAAACTACTGTGTTTTGTTTCGCACTTCGTTGTGTCGTAATTTTGTTGTTCATATATTTTATCTGTTTGACCTTTTTCCGGTGCAGTCCATGAACCATGTTGCCTGCTTTGGAGGTGTCTGTTTTTTTTCTATCTTATTTGTCTTATTTGGGTGCCCTTGCCTTGTTCGACCCGATTTAACTTATGGAATTTTTTGCTGTGTATGTATAATGATCACTAAAGCACACGTTGCTGTTATGTTCTATTCTCTTTAGTTTTCTTTGGCAGATATCTGAATCGTAGTGGAGTATGTCCAAGACGGTACATCCAGACGATTATTGTAACTGTCTCATTAGTGGCAAATATTTCGTGTCTGCCACAAAATATTTATTTGCAGTGTAAAAAGCAAAATACCATCCATCAGTACTCCAATAAAACATTTGAGTTAAAATATGTAACAAACATTTAAAAGTATAAAACCCCACCTTAAGTGGCCCGTGGTACTGCTTTTTAAGTGGTGGTATTTTTTTTTTTTGTTTGGGTACTGAATGCCACTGCGCAAGAACGAAAGCACTGGTTGCAATTGTAAAAATAGAATCCCTTCAGCGGTGTCGGCAGCACCCAGCTCCTTGTAATGTGTTTACGCCCTAATGCGTTACCAGGTGCCGGCCATTGTCGGTTAATCGCCGGCCCGTGTACAGCGGCGCCATAAGGCGGCGAGGGCCAGCCTGAGCGGGGTGGCGAGGGGGCGCCCTTCATTTTCGCGCGGCAATTGTTTCCACCCACAATGCACCGGGCCCGCCATTGTGCCCGGAGGCCTCCCCCGTCGCTATTGTCGCGGCATCTTTCTCCCCCTACGTTCATAAATATTCATCAAACTCTAATTAATCATCGGCCTGGCCACTGGGCACAACCCCTTCCTAACACCCACCCCCTCGCCGGCCACCTAGCGCGGGGAAGAGCGACCGACGTGCGGTCGTATAGATGGCCTGATAGTGCCGGGTTCGTTCCCCCTGCCAGCCCGCAACTGTAATTCAGCGTCGGTAATCTGGCCTTTTCCTCGCCACCTCACAGTTTCGCTGTTAAAATATGGCTCGTGCGCAGGATTTCGTCGTACGCCGGTTTAATGTCATCTCGGCGAAGCGTGAGCTCTTCGTGCGCTGCGGACATTCATTCATCCTGCCGTGTTATTCAAACTGCGCAGGCTTGTTTTACCTTACTTTTGTGAGGATCATTTCCTACATAATCTCCCACAGGCATCGCCCTAAGAGGCTATTTGAAAACATACCACACTCCTGTGCGTGTTATGAACGTGTATGCAGCAGAATCGTTTCCCATTCGAACTTTTTTTAAAGAGACGCTGGTACAAATTTGTAGTTTCACATACACGGGCCAAATTAGAGTAAATTATTCGTCCTGTGTGTGAATGAAAAACTAACAGTTATGTTTTGAAAAATGGTCCTTTTAGTGTGTTGTTTGGATCCAGGAGCATTGATAAAATCCTCGAATGGGCCTACACATTGTCAAGACCGCAAATCAATGCGTGGCAGCACAACTTCAGTTAGTATATTGCATTAATTACCCCCGTCCAACCTCATTAAAAACAAAGCTTATTTTTGTGTTCGCATTATAAATATACGTATAACGTAATACATTATGACTGCTAAATAATAGGGACCGGAATTTTTTGCGAAAAGATGTTTGGCCAAGTTTATTTCAGTGCATTACGTGCACATCTGAAGCTCTGGTTTGTGGTTATTCGCAGCGTGTCTTTGTGAAGTGACGCCTCCTATTTGACTGCCAATCACAGCAAGGTTACTGCAAAACCACAAGTCTGTGATTTGCATGTTGAACCCCAGGACATGTGACAGGTAAAATATCCAATCACTGACTTTGAAGAAGATCCGTAGATGTGAACGTAAGGTACACAAACAAATTGGGACAAAACTATTTACGCGAAATGTTCATGCTCCTATTCACGGTCAGTGATTGGACGCCTCAAGTCACAGATGTGTGGTGTGGCAGTAACCTTATTATGATTGGCACAGTCAAAAGGGGTTACGTCTCTGCACAAAGACACACTACCAATAACCATGAAACAGAAATGCAGATTTGGACGTGAGGCATTTAAACAAGTTGGTACAACTTTCTTTTCACCATAAATTAGTGGCTCTGTTCGTAACTAATCTAAATAAATACATCAGGTAGGACCGTATTCTTCTACAATTAGAGGTGACACAATGGTTGAAATTCGTAATTTGCCTGGACAAAATCGATATTACATACCTTGAAAACGTTTACTAGCTACCACACCAAAGAGATTCAACAAACATATCTATGCTACAGAAGCGTTCCCAGTGCCCACTCACAAAACCAGTAACTTCTAAACCACCCCTCCTATAACAAGCAGATTTGTTACGGCCAATAATAATAAATAGCGTTTGGTGATGGTATCCAAGGGGCAGATAATCACTGCAGTCACAGATTGTTTTATGAAAGGAATTTAGCACCAACAGGTTTGAGTGACTTACGTGCACATCTGCAGGTCTATTTCATGGTTATTGGCAGCATGGCTGTCTGCAGAGGCGTCACACATTTGACAGTTCCTATGGAATAAAGTAACTGCGACACCGGCCGTCTATGGTTTGTGGGTAGAATCCCAAGATGCAGAGAGTTGTAAACATACAATCACTGACCATGAATAGGGAAATGCAGAATGCTCGATTGCAGAATACTCGATGAAATATACCATGCATTCTTCTGCACACGAACTTCATGGATGATATTTTATGTCTCAGCAAGACAATGCTCCTTGTCACCGATCCCGCCTGCCAATGCAGTGGTTTGAGGAAAATTACATTCAACTTTTGCATGGCCAGCACGAAGCCCGGACTTGAACCTCATCGAGAATGTCTGGAGCTACATGGAAGCTAAACTAGCACAGCTAAGACCAAAAACCTTACACGAGCTCAGAACCATGATTTCATTAATTTGGTCAGACATCTCCATTGAATACTGTCCACGAGAGTTAAACAGTACCTTAAAGCTGCAGGAGGTGTCATAGATTACTAAACAATTACACAAGTAAAGATATAAACAGTTTCATAGTGTATTTACAGTATCTTCGTAATACCAAGTTCACATGTACGAACAGGTGGTCTTAAACTTTTGGTATGAATGTATTGAATATTTTTGTATGTTAACAACCGTTGTAAATCTGAAAAAAAAAAAAATAAATAACTTTAGGAGTTGGCACCTTGCTGTAACTTAAGCTGTAAATTCCTTGTATTGTTATACATGCTGTGTAAAATCATTAATCAAGTACGGCAAGTAAATTTAGCTGTAATTTTTTTTTTCATAAAAATGTATTTATTTTCCTTATTTAATTTAAATTTTAAAAATGGTATCTCTATAAAGAGTTGAAATATTATAACGGTTTTTTACTAAATTATTGAACTTTATGTTATAACCTCCCTCGGTTATTTGAATAGAGAATATATACACGTAAATTCTAATCACTGTTTCAGCAGGTGTTACTAATAGCGAAATAATAATAACGGAATTTCTTTATTTTCTGGGTGCTTCGGAAACCCGTGTTTAGCTAGTCAGTCCCACGCCTCTCTCGACGGCTGCAACTAGTGTCTCCACAACTAATTCCCGGACGACGCGAATACCCGCGCTAGGGCACAACCACCTCTAGTGGTGCCTGCGACAAGAGTCTCGCAAACCAATATGTGGATCCCTGCGAATTCCCGCGGCTCCGGACACAACCACCTCT
>PNEQ01038026.1:0-11449 GCA_003012365.1 Medauroidea extradentata
TTATATATGATTTCCCTAATCACATTCCACATACTTTTTATATTATTAGAGTTGTTAAGTTTTTTTGCATAGAAATCCTTCTTTAGTTTACGCTTCATTGATGTTATTTTATTACGGCACAGTTTGTACTCTATTTTTAGTTGTACATTATGAGTGTTTACTTTTAATTTTGAATGTAACACATCCCTTCTATGAATCAAATTAATCATTTCCTGATTGACCCATGTTTCCCCTGTGTGCTTTTTAATATTTGTTGTATCGCTGGTCCTGGTTGTGCTTACTTCTGCTATCCCTTTATCAATGTGGTTCAATAGTGCAGTATATAACTCATTACTGTCCTCATTATTAGATACTGATGTTATAGTAGTTAGTTTCGTGGTAAGATAGTTGTTAAGGTGAGCATAATTTATTTTTTGGTTAGTGTTGGTTTTTATTTTCTTACTTTGTTCCCTGCAATCCAATCCAGTTTTGCTTTTGGTCCTGATTTCACAAACAATTATATTGTGATCACTAAGGCTTGTATCAAGGGGTCCTATGTTCGCTATACAGTACGAATTGATTGTGTTATTTACGAGTACATGATCTAGAAGAGTTTCTGTTGTGTTTGTACATCTGGTGGGATACAATTTATTACACTGTAAAAAACCATATGTTGAAATCAGGTCATTATATTCGTGTAACTCTATAGAGTCACCTAGTATGTCAATATTAAAATCACCTAGTATTATACAATTTTTTCTGTTAACTTTTATTAAAAGTGATTCCAAGGTTTGTAGAAAAAGAGGGCAATTGCTTTTTCTTGGATTATAGCAAACTAAAACATAAATTTTCCTATTAAATATTTCCCTACTTTCTAATTGCACATGTAGGAAACTATGTTCTGCTTCTACAACATGTTTGACTACACAAGACCATGTGCTTGTATTACAGCTTCCTTTTTTTGCCGACTAACAAACTTGACGATTGTCGGTGGCGGTAATTCCATTTTTTTTTGTGGGAGTCTGTGACAAGCATCTATGTCGCTCTTTGTGACCTGTACTCCTAGTGCCGATGCCGTTTGTATTACAATGTCTGATACGTTTTCACTCTCTGTTGTTGGAATACAGTGCAGCTCAAGGTTGTTCCGTCGCAAATACTGTTTCAGATCTTCATTTTCACGTTTTAGATCATCCAATTCCCGTTACTGGTTCTTATTTTGATCGTGTAACAGTTCCAGTTTACCCTTGATGTTTTTGTTTTCAGTTAGAACCTGTTCCATTCTTTGTTTAATACCATTAAGTTCATTCGTCATTTCGTCAAAGCGGTTGGAACAGAATTCCACACTTTCTCGTAACTTTACCTGTTCTGTAGCCATGACGTCCAGCTTGTTGAGCTTCTGAAGTCTTATTTGCAGTTCATTTCCATTATTTGTTGACACATTTGAGTCCGTTTCACCCATTACATCTTCTTCACTGTCGGCGTCATTGTCACACATTCCACAGTACCATTTGATTGCCTTATTTTGATGTCTCTTCTGTAGCTAGTTTTTTGATAGGTTATCACACGTTCTTCTGAACCACTTTTTGCACTTCCCGTTACATCGTATACTACCGTCACTCGTTGAAAGACGTTTTTCGCAGCAGGTACAAGTACCCTGTTCTTGACTCGGCGCCATTTTACATTGTTTAAGGACATATAAACATCTATACATAAAAAATAAGTACAGTATGATTATAATGCTCATAGTATTTTCAGACTTTTCATACCCTGTCTGAAGCAGCATGGCATTCCTATCATTTTGTCATAAGTGAGTTGCTTTGTCTCTTTGCAGGGTACTAAAAACACAATAGGTGGTCCTACAGTCTAGGTTGGGAAAACTTGATGTTGGCTTCTCCTGTTTATAGATTTTGCATTCTGTAACAGCTGAGACAATTGATAATTACAACTTTTTGTTTAGCTGCTGTGTTTTAACTAGCTTTTAGTGAACGATGAGCAATTTCACTGAGCAATTTCACTGCATCACTTCTGCTAGCTCACAAACATTATAAATAACCCATCCAGTTCAGTTCCAAACATAATCCACTAAAATTTTGGTGGTGATCTTAAATGTAAATACATATTTAGCAAACATGATTTTCAATATGACAACATTACAAGGGCTTAAGCTACCTCGTGGCCGACTTACGATGAACTGGGCAGCAAAGATGGCGTCGAGCGTGCTCCTAGCCGGCAAGTACGTTAAAGTACCGTTACAATAGTGACAATGAAATTTAGGTGAATACAAGTACAAGTCAAGTGGCGGTGAGACATATAAAAAATAATAAGAATTACTGGTGATGGCAAATTACTTAATTAACATTCCTTTAAAATTAACATACAACAAAACACTGACCCTGAATGTGTGACCATGTGGCTGAATAAAACTAAACAAGACTTAATATTACAATGGCTCGTGCTGAAGGCAGGTTGATTGCTGGCCATAGCTCAGTCCTCAGTTTGTTTATTTTAGTTTCTGATTACGTGAAGTACTTTGTGATGGGCGGTGAGGTTGGTGGTTTTGGGGTGTTGTGACGTCACGTGGAGGCGGCAATTCAAACACACACACGTGTCGCTGGCACACGACCCCGCACTAACCGGCACTGTTGGAGTTGCGGTAAAGGGGGGGGGGGGTCCGGAGCACACCGAGGAAACCCTGTCACATGGTCAGGACGGGCTTAACTTCCCAGGCCTAAGGCTTGGGACGACGTCAAGTGCAACATTTACTCTATCATTGTAAAGGTCTACATTTACATACAAGAACTCATGCATCATGTCACTAAGTCCATTTCCATTTTCATTCTGTCTCCCAACACCATATCTCTACTCTACAGCTGTGTAACTGTCACACCGTTCCAAGGTTGCAAACTGTCTACATGTTCCACCAAACAATACACTGACTGATACACTAAAGACACAACAGCCCTCCCCCTGTTACATGACATAGTCTCTTGCCCAGCTTGGCTTGGATTTCTCTCTGGCCTGCCTGGTCTGCAGTGGAGATTCTGCTTCACCTGCCCTGGGCTAACACTGGGAAGAACAGGCATGGGCACACTAGTCTCAAATTCTCTGAATTCTGCTGGCTCACCCGGAAATGGTGGAGGTAGGTCCAGCCGTGCTCTCACCCCTGATCCAGTGCCTGTGTAGATTGCCCCTCTTCTTGTGCAGAACAATCCTCTCCTCCTTCAGACATTGCTCTTGGAAGCACAGCCACGTCACTCCCTGCTGCAACAGGTATCTCTGTACCAGCCTCCTTAGACTTTTTATATCTTTGCCATAGCTGGTCAATGTGTCACCTCTGTAAGACAGTGGGCCTGTTACTTCAACAATGATTGCTGGTAAACATTTTGGCCCCCATCCCATGTTCCTGGGATAAACCAAATCTTCTTGTGAAAACTTCCTCGCAGAAACTTGACCCATGTTGTCCTCTTGCTTCTGCCTCATGTCTGCTGCAAGATCTGGAAGTACCTTATCAAAGTACATCCTTAGGCGATGACCCATAAGCAGCTCGGATGGGCTTGTTCCAGTAGGGGCCGATGGCGTTACGTGCTGTGTTAGCAGTAATCTGGCTAATCACTGCGTCAGGTCACTGCCACGCAGTCAAGTCAGCATTTATTTTGCTGACTCAATCATCCTCTCAGCCTGATCATTGGATGAAGGATGATATGGCATTATCTTAATTAGTCTGATACCATTGTTGTTGGCAAAGGTGGTAAATGCAGTAGAACTAAATGCTGTGCCGTTGTCACTAATGGTCACATCTGGGATACCATGGGTAGCAAATAGAGTTCTCAATGCTGCAATGACACCTCTAGCATCAATGGTTGCCACTGACAAACTCGAGCCATTTAGGATAAGAGTCTATGGCTATCAGGAATATCTGACTGAATAGACGCAGCAATGTCGACATGTAAACGTGCCCACGGATGCCTGGTCCATTCCCACGGATGATTTGGAGCTTTTGGTGGTGAATGGCGTGAAGTTTGGAAAATCGCGCATCACTGCACCATTTCTTCCACCCTTATCAAGCCAGGCCACCTTACATAGCTGCGCTAAAGCCTTCGTCTGTACTATTCCTTTGTGGCAGGCATGCAGTGTTCGTAGAATGTGATAATGGGCCTCTGCTGGAATAACAACCCTGGTCCCCTACAACAAACATCCTCAACGTAGTGATAATTCATATTGTATCCTCACAAAAGGCTGGAATTCCTCCCTTGGCCAAACCCTCCCCACCCATTAGCAAACTCTTGCCAGCAAAAGATCCTTCTTGGTCATGTTATTGTTTTGTCCAGCTTACCTGGTTGATTTCTGTAGTTTGTGACATACTGCTGTGAGATGCCGCCTGTCCTGTGTAATCAGTACTAACACAGTTCGTACGAGACGTGACTGATTTATAGTCTGAATTAATGGTTGAGGGTGGGTGCCAGCGTTACTTCCCAGTATCACACTTCGAGACTCTGTTATCCCAGAGGATGGGTGTTCTGGTCGCGTGACTAGTTATCGTCTCGTCCCAGGTGTGGTGATGGTTATGGTTTAGGGCAAGACACTTGTTTATGGTGATGGTTATGGTTTAGGGCAAGACATTTGTTTATGGTGATGGTTATGGATTTACTTATCTGACATGAACACAATTTTATGATAGGGGCGAATAGAATGAAAACCATATTATTCCTTTGTACCACAATTTATTACATACTGAATACAGCGTGCTTGAATGAATTTTATGTTAAGTCAGTCCAATGTGTGGCGGTGGAAGGAAACTGTGCTAGCGCCTATGTATTCTGTATGAGTTAAATACGGGGTTGTACAGGATGCTCCCACAGCGTTTGAAAATGCAGCTCCCTATAGAGCAGAGAACCGATGGCCGCTGTGATGGACCACTGCTTTGCTTGGGAAGCGGGCGTGGATGATTGATGTATGCTGCTGTTCCCAACTATGCAATAGTATGTTCGAACCTATCACCAAGGTTACGCAATGGTATGGTGATGGTTGGCACAATGACGACGATAGTGGTACTCACTGATGAATGTGGCTGCATGCAAGAAATGAAATGCAACTTACGTGAACTGTATGCAAAATGATGTAGATGTATGAATGCACAATGTCCCTTAGTTCACTCTACAATGATTGTAATGACGTCGTTGGTGATGAGCACGTGGTTTCACAAAACCGACTGTAAAATATTAACTGATGCACGAAAATTATACATAATTATGTTACTGAATAATACAAATATGCCCTGACACTACTGACAATTAAAAACACATAATAATCTTCATCAACATGTGGATGACTGCCTATTACCAAGTCCCTAGCCAAATGGCATAAACAAAGTGCACACACGGTTTTAAATTAAAGTACCAATTACTGTAATAATGATTAAATGAAGCGGAATGGTACTTGCCGGGGAAATACTTGGCAAAAACATGTACGAAAAATGATGATCCGCTGTATTAAATAACTATGGTAACCTACTTCAGAGAAACAACGATAGAGCGTACACGGACAGCGTCTTACCTCGCCAGAAGCCTGCGAAGAACTGCCAGGAGGAACATGGCTGCTGATGGCTCATGGCCTATCGCCGGGGCGTTCACTTCCGGCGCCACACACACGACTGTTGTATTTTAAATGAATTATTATGTTAGATGTAGAAAAATGGCACAAAATGAATTACATATACATTGCAAAAACAGGTTACATGTTGACTCTGGCATTGAATCCCTTAAAAATACGTTAATTGTGGTTTTAAATGTTCAAAATGAGTTGGCCAAACCTCGGAACATTTCCGGGCGGCGGTTTCAATATCCGTCGTGACCACTTTGAAAATAGAAACACTAGACATACACAATCAATGACCCTGTGAAAAAGAATACATGCAAAACACTAGAACACTAAATTAATAAAATATTTCATGAGTCTGTGGTCATGCATATGCTCATTCTCATGAATTTATGGCAACATTATGGGCTTATGCCCTTGCTGGCCCTTGGCCAGCATCAGTACTTACAGACTTTGATCCTGCCCCACGAATGTTTCAAGTGTTTTGATATGCAGCCTCTGCAACAAGGGCCGTTTCTTGGGCTTGGGCATATGTCAAAGCAGTTTTCGGCAACAATCGACACTGCACTGTTTAGTCTCTCATACTGCATACAAATCGTTTATGCAACGTCAAATCCAAATTATTCTCAAAATTACAATGTTCCGCTAACCTTCATAATTCTGCAATGTATTCCGCAACACTCTCTTTGTCATTCTGATCGCAGCGAGGAAATTTAAAACGCTGATAAATTTCTGACAGTCTCGGAGCAAAGCGATTCTTCAAAACAGTCATGATTTGCTAATAGCTCTTTGTGGCCAGGGTAGCAGGTGAAACTAGTGATCTCACTCCAGATGCTCAGCATACACATCCCATCCTTGCAGATTCGCCCAGTTGAATTCTTCAATACTGCCTAACAAAGAAGCCATTGTGTAATGATGCGAAAGACTCATTACTTTGTTAATGGATACAATAATAGTGATCAAGACTTATGAATGGCAGGGTGGGCCTTAATAATTTTCTGAGCCCTGTGTGACCATCCACAGTATATTCCTTGAATTCACCAGAAGATTATTTTACAGAACTTTCTTGACTCTGCAGTCAGACAGATAAATGTCCACCTTACAGAATGTTAGTGCAGGTAGCAGTGGACAAGCCTATGGAACCGTATTACCAAACGTAGTCACGAGCTGCACCATCAGAAAGGTATTGAGAGAAATATATAACAGATAATCTGGTGAACAGGTTGGCAAGACTAGACTTACATTGATGGCTGATAGCATCTGATAGGTGCTAGAGTACAAGTTATGATAGTGGGAATGTAGATTGTTGTAAAAGCAGATCAGCACAAACATCAAAGAACAGGAAACTCTGACACTAACTTTTTTGAATGACTAACATGTAGGTATATGGAGCTAATGATTATTTTCACATCAGGAGCACATTTTTGTTCTCATCTGCCTATTTCTTGCTGCTATTAATTCTTGCAATAGTTGTTTACTTTTCACGTCAGAGTTAGAAAGTAAAGAATTTCTTGATGACAAACAAATATTCCATGCCAGTTGATTAAATATTTTAGCAAAGTTTTTTGGGCAACACAGTATGAACAAAGTGGGTGAAAAAGTAAGGGTGAGAGATTTTGGTAAATGGTATTGATGGATAATGGCAAATTATGTTGGAATTGTTTTTCTCTTGTTTTGTTGTTCAGAAACACTTATCAATATAGCCTACTGGTTAATAAGCATAAATTCTTTCTGTCCCATCACAAATACGTAATATGGCTGTAGGCACTGTAATTTTAATGTAAGTAGTATTTTTCAGTTATTTCAATGAAAATACATAATAATAATATTCATAAATGGAAAATTAAACACACTTTACTGTAGTAGAATTAGGTCACAAACTTCAATACATGTATTGAAACCTAGTGGATTGAAATATCTGCATCAATGTTGTTGGAGTGTGAATCATTACATGTTAGATCTTTTGAAATGTGTACTGTAACTGTGACCGGATGTACTTAGTTGTAGTAGTTGTCCCTTTTTGTGAAACATGTAGGTAGTATGTATCAATGCTACATTCGGAAAATAAAGAGAGGTTATGGGCCCAGGACGCGATGTAAGGGTGGTATTCTGAGTTTCGCGATCTGTATGTGTATGATAAAATTGAGTCGTGTTCGTGAACGCGAATATTAAAAACATTTTGTTGTCTCAACACGTCGGCAGTGAAGCAGAATGGCGTCGGCACTTGCATTTGTAGAAAAATTGAAAGCCCGCGAGAACTATGTGTCGTGGAAATTTCACATAAAGGCCCTACTGAAACTGGACGACCAGTGGGATGTGGTACAGGGTACTGTAAAACCTGAAGAAGCCAGAGATAAAGAGAGAAAGGCACTGTCCAAAATTTCTTTCCTCGTAGAAACTGACCAGATTCACCATGTAGAAGCCTGGGAAACCGCAAAGGCAGCCTGGGACACGATACAACGACTATTTGAGGACTCAGGACTGATAAGGAGAATTGGGCTACTTTGCCAGTTGATCCTAACCCAACTCAACAACTGCAGTTCCGTCGAAGAGTATGTAAACAAAATAATATCAACATCACAATGCTTACGAGACGTGAATTTCAACATAAGTGACGTGGGTAGGGACATTACTTTTAACAGGACTCCCGGATGAATACAAACCAATGATAATGGGACTAGAATCGTCGGGAATTGTGATTACTGCAGACTCTATCAAGGTTAAACTGCTACAAGATGTAAAAACCACAAACACAGTCCGAGATCCAGTTCATCCAACAGGGAGGCCGCCCTCTACAGTCACAAAAGTCAACACCCCACCAAAACAAACAAGGTTTTCAAGTGTTTTAATTGTCATAAGCCAGGGCATATTGCAGCTAATTGTTGTTGGAAGGAGAACTACAATGAGAGAAATTTTGAGGAAGCCAGCAATAAAAGGTGGGAGAAGAAAAATGCATTTTTGGCGGGCGTAGTTTCAAACGAAAAATAAGTTGAAGTTGATACCGTGTGGTTATTAGACTTGTGTGCATCAATTCGTTTAACAGAGGATGAGTCGAGTCTGATTGAAAGTAGTACCTCAACGCTCAAACTTTACACTGCCAACAACCAACGGCTGAAAACGGAAGCTGTGCGCAATGTAGACATCAAGCTTTCAGTAGGAAATACTACCAGCACTGTGACTGCACATGAAGTCTACTACGCACCTGAGGCAGCTGCAAACCTGTTATCTGTGAGTAAAATTACCAGACAAGGTAATACAGTGATATTCAACAGAGGTAGTGGGAAAATTCTCAACGCTGATGGAGAACTTATTGCGTATGTGTTGCGAAGGAAGATGACAATGTTTGGCATAGAAGGCTAGGCCATCTGAGTAGGAGGAACATGCTCCTGTTAAAGGACATGGCCACAGGTATAGATTCATTGATGATTAGTGAGAAGCCGTGCGAGGTGTGTGACGCAGGGAAACACACTCATGCACCTTTAAATGCAGCAAATTCAGAGCAAAAGCACCACTGAACTAATCCATACAGACCTATGTAGGCCAATGGAAAACATTTCGATTGGGCGAAGCAGATATTTCATTGTGTTTATTGATGACTACTCGCGATATACATTTGTTTATTTTTTGAAAACTAAGGATGAAGTTTGTAGAGTTTTCAAAGACTTCTGTTCACTAGTTGAAAATCAAACTGGAAAGACGATCAAAGCATTGCGATCTGACAATAGCGTGGAATTTGTCAACCACGAGTTGGACAGTTTCCTAAGAGACAAGGGTATCAGGCATCAGCGTACAGTTAGGTACACACCACAACAAAATGGGGTCAGTGAACGAGCGAACAGGAAGATATTCGACAAAACCCGGTGTTTGCTACAAGATGCAGGCTTACAAAAAATGTACTGGGCAGAAGCAGTCTCCAGTGCCATATACCTCAATAATAGGTGTCCAACGAAAGCCGTCAACAAAACACCATACGAGGCTTGGCACACCAAGAAGCCAAACCTCAAACATCTCAAGATATTTGGGAGTGAGGTCATGGCCCAAGTACCCAAACAAAAGAGACAGAAATGGGACCCTTGTTCAGAGAAATTATTGTTTGTTGGCTATTGCTAAGAGACGAAGGGCTATCACCTAATTGATACTGTTACGAAGAGCGTGATAACAAGCAGAGATGTTGTTTTCCTTGAGCAATAGATAATTCCAGGTGACCCACCATTAGTGACGACCAACAAACACCCACCTCAACGGAGTGGAGAAGTTGAAAGCTTCGCTATGGCTGATAATGAAGAGATGGAGAGCAATCTGATTCCTTTAGGAATAGATGATAATGTTGAGAGTATTGAAGATAGTGAAGGGGAAGCAGAATTTAAAGGATTTCCAACACAAGACGTGGAACGCGGTGCAAGCAAGGAACGTCTGAGAAAATCTGACAGACCACACAAACCTAGGAATGACCCAGATATTGTGTCATATCTTGTTTCAGAACAGTGGCGGTGCGTAAGGCCGTGCTCTCGTGCTGTAGCACAGAGTAAAATTAAAATTTTACAAAGTTATTGTGTACTTGGTAATTTTATTAAATGTCAGGTAATGCACCGCGATTTATACTTGTAACCTTTCTTAATAAGAGATCGACTGCTTTGCGCTAAGTTTCACAGGCGAACTGAGTTTTCTCAAGTAATTTCGTTCGTGTAAGCCGCCCTTTACTATGGTGTAAACCTGGCTCAGTGCTCCCACGGACTAGCGCACGGCTGTCACTCCTCTTTCCTACCCCCTGTCCTAGCCAGAGGCATAGAGAGATGCGGGAACCTCGCCTTTATCTACACCTGCTCCGTGCAATGAGCAGAGTAGCCCTGCTACCTACTGCGCAAGCGCGTGACAGTTACGTCAGTGTGTTGACAATGATGGCCACTCGCGTCGCGCACGTGTTCGTACATTGCAGACTTGTAAACAAAGTGATTTTCGGTGTCGCGTGGACGTGTAGCTGACTTAGAATAACTTTTATGAATAGTACTTTACTATGTATTATTATTGTAAGTTGCGGGTGTGAGTGACGTGATACTGTGCATAAATAATGAACTGCCATAGAATCTATGTCATTAGTCTTTGACGCAATGGATACATTACCGACGCTTTATGATGGGGATAATTTGGTAAGTCGAATTTTACAATATTGATTCATTTTATGCAAATTCTGTGTTGCTTGATCGTAGGCGGAAACGTATTTAAAGTTTGTGTCCGTGGTTTATTAGTGGCAGGTTTGTTTTCTGAACATGGCGTGGTACGAACTGAACACATTTACTTACGTGTTTCGTACTATAATTGTAATCACAAATATGGTAGACTTAAGGCTTAGCTGATAATAAAACGAGCTGTGCAGTATATGTGTTGATTTTAGAGTGGACAAGCACATGAAACGTCTTGTTTTCATAATTGAAGAAGTTGTTAACTTATAGTTTTCGGAATATTTATTTAATCGTATCAAAATTATATGCCGATGCGGGGCTGAAGATATGCATAGGCCTACTTCGCATGTGTTATAAAATTGCGTCTGCATTTAGACAAGCTGAACTCTAATGTAGTCTTAAGACGTCTCACATGCGAAATTGTTGGCATTTTATCTACGAATCGGGTACATAATAATTGTGAGGAAACAGAGGTAATGCAGTAAGAACAAATGTGCAGAAACTGAGATTGTAGGCTATAGAAGTTACTTCGCAGGTATTTATACTAACTTGTCGTTAGTTGCTTGTGTATTTAACGAGTACCTATACATTTTAGAACACATTTTTTGGAGCAGTGTAATGTAGCCACAAAAAAATAATCCATGGCTCGGTTTCACCAACCTCTGTTAAGCATGTAACATTTGTTAAAGGGGAAG
>PNEQ01038027.1:0-11450 GCA_003012365.1 Medauroidea extradentata
AATGGAAATAATTTGCTTGCAATATTGTTATGTTAGTAGTGTAGGTATATTTGTATATTACGTAAAAAATTTTTTTTTCGTAATTAGTGTACTGCATGTTTTTTTTTTAAATTTAAGTACAGGGAAAATGTATCATTTGACAGGGAAAACAGGGAAAACTCAGGGAAATTTACTGAAACAAATTGGTGGGAACCCTGTCATATCAAAATTTAATTTTTCTTGCTGTTGCCAATTTTCGCCATCCGAAAACAATATACCGTATTCGCCCATGTACCCCGCGCATCCATGTAAGCTGCGCACCCCTTTTTCCAATGACAAATTTGGGGTTTTTTTTTCTTTTTCAAAAAATAAATTTTTTGGGGTAGAAAAATTTTATTATGGGGCAAAACAATAAACAATCAAAAATTATGCTCACCTAATATATTTATTTGTATATAGCAGCCACTTCTTTTTAAAATAAATCAATGCCTCATAAATGGGGCGGATGTTAATGCATGAAACCGAGTTTGCCGCAACGAGAGGTTGACATGCACTTTTTTGCTTCCAAGTGGCAAGCGCTGCATGCCAGCAACACGGCACCAGCCAGTGTATGTGTGTGTATGTGGGCGCGCTCGGACACGTGAGTAAGCGAGCGGAAGTTGTCAAGGTCAACTGGTACAGTCGCAGCACAAAAGCAATACAAACACTCCACGTGTATCACCACTCCACAAGACGTTTTCAGTGAATAAAAAAGCTTAGCTCTGCGTGTATCACTCACAATAAATACAGCTATGTCTTTTTCATGCGCCCTTACGAAAATTCCGGCCGGTATTTTCTCATTTTTCGTTATCAATTTGCGCTTGAAAATCACAAAAGGAGGAAGCTTCTTCCCGTCCGCTAGCATTGTAAGCATGACGGTACACCGCTGCTTTTCATTGCCACCTGTTCTTACTTGCACAGATTTTGAGCCACGTGCCTCAACTGTTGTGTCAGACGGCATTTCAAAATAGATGGGGGTCTGATCGGCATTTCCCATTTGCCCCATTAGGTACGAGTGCTTCTGCCGCAAGCGAATAACGTGACGTTGATACTGAACCAACTTGTCATTATAGGCATCGGGAAGTCGCTGGCAAACAGTCGTTTTCCGTCGCACAGATAAGCCATTCCGTCTGTAGAATCGGTAAATCCAGTTCTTGCTAGTCTTGAACTCAGGATTTACACCCAATTCTCGGGCAATTTTCAAGGCCTCCAATTGACACATGTTAGTAAAAACAGCATATCCAAACTGTCATAATGCAGTTATGTATGCAACTAATCTTTCTTCTACGTGTGATAATTTAGCTTTTTTCCCCCTGAAGGCCCTCCTGTTCTCATAGCTTTCCTGCATCTTGTTTATCATTTTCCGCCAGTCTCTGATACACGACTACGCAATGCCGTACTTACAGCCTGCCGCGAGATTTCCTAACTCTTCTGCTTCTTTTATCACCTTCAGTTTCTCTCCCACTGTAAATGAACGCAATCGTTTTGACATTTTTATTGCCCGAACTATCAACGTAAACACTACAATAACTGTACGCTAATCAGTTACACGCAGAGAACACTATTAGCTGCACACGTGAGTTAGTAAGTTATCCGCGATCACTCGTCTAGACATCCACATTCCACCGCCGCACCACCCCCGCAGCGTTGCCAAGCCTCCCTCCCGCACGTGCGCACGAACTTCAAACTTAAATTACCCATGTAAGCCGCGCACCCTCATTTTGGGCATTCTAATTCGGGAAAAACGGTGCGCGGGGTAAATGGGCGAATACGGTAAAAACAAGACGTCAGTCACAGATAATGAAGGAAGAAAGGACATCTAAACTTGTTTGGAAATAGAACACAGACGAAACATCGAAGCAAAGTTGGTGATCATGTGCAAAGCCATAGGAGAATGACCGTGATCGCATGTAATTCTTACGCTCATGGCACAATAAATTCAAGATGGTGGCAAGAAGAGAATTGCAGTCGCTAGCACTATCGATTGTCTCGGACTCTATATCGATCGCTGTTTTTATGTTGGAAACGTTTACTCTCTTTACGTGCGTTAGTTTATCTTTGTTTTTAGCGCAATTAACGGAAACTTTAACGTAAAATTTGCGAAACATTTTTGAAAATGTTTTGTTATAAACTGACTGGTTTTAAAATAATTTCCATTTTAGTGCAGCATGTTTAGATGGTTATGTAACAGTAGTGTAATTTCACGATTGCGCTCGTAAATACCGTATTTGCCGGCATATAGGACGACCCCGCATATAAGACGAGACATGGTTTTGAAGGTACATAATCTTGAAAAAAAGTAAATTGCTAATTTTGAAATTCCCGACAAAAAATAGTTTTTTCCTTAGCCAGAAACATTTAAAATGTAGTTTAAATATTTTTAATGCACTTATTACCGTCATATAAACATCATAGTAGACACATAGATTAATAAAATTGGCTACTACTGCCGTCCGGGCGCCCAAGAGCCAAGAAAATGCACGGTGGCGGCCGGCGATGATATCTGTTGCGGCAGGTGTGCGCGACTTTGCAACATCGGACTGAGGCATGCCGCGCACTACATGGCAACGCAGGGCTACAACAGCTGCTTGCAAGGTCACTGCATTCCTGAGCGCTGATGTCTGCCAGCCTAGCACTAGACGGTAAACACATGAATGTGTGGTGCGGCACCTAAATCCTCGTTTTTTCCGCCCGAGAGTTGTGTGCTTGCGAGACACTGGATGTAAGCATGCGGACCTAGATCCTCATTTTCTCCGCCCGAGAGTTGTAGGCTGGCGAGACCAAGTATCTCTGCACGCGCTCCAGCTGCATCGATCGCCGCTTTGCTGCGAGGAAGTGTCCTTTTTTATGAATGATGCTCATCAAAATTTTGTACCGTAAATTTTATTTAAAAACCGTGGCACTCGTTTTCATTGGTGACGAAAAACGTAATTCCTTGAAACATCATACATCTCTACAGCTTACAGCTTAGTTTTCAAACGATTTTTAGGTTACCAAAAATTTTTGCACCTTCATATAAGACGAGTAGCAATTTTTGAAGGCCTAAAATATGTAAAAATAGTTGTCTTATATGCCGGCAAATACGGTACATAATATTTAAATTAAAAAACCTTTAAAAACAATGATAATAATGTTCCTAATTTCTTGTTTGCTGTTTTTATATTTTCCTTCGTAATTTACGTTAGCGTAATATATAATAACTTGTAGAGAGTTTTCTTATGTTTTGTCTTGTCATTCGGCTCAGCACATAAAGTACAACTTCAGATTTCGAGGTTAGGTAAAAAAAAAGGCAAGTCCACATGCATAGTTGGTCCGCATGCATCATTTTTTTCTTCTGGTCCCTTGAAAAACGATCCATAAAGTTTCTACTGTATTACATCTTTTGCATCACACACATATCTTGCTTCCATGAAGTTATGTGGAAAGATGAGGCAAAAAATTTTATCAGATTAGTTTAAACAGAATCACATTCTCAGAACAGAATTATATCCCAGGATGGTAGGTACACGTTATCAAATATATGTGTCACCACAAAAATATTTGTATACATAAATACAGTGGAACCTTTAGTCGTTGATTTCAGGGGGCAACAAAATATTTCGTATCACTCTAGCTTTGTAGCACTACAGTATTTCTGTGTCTTTTTCCCGTAACTATTGATAGTTTTTCATGGTCCCTACAAATTGACTAAGCCAAGTTAAAAAAAAACACTTGCATGATTTCTAACAGCATCCGTTTTCCTCATTGATCTTTCAAATTTTGGCCAATAACAAAAATTGATTTTTAATATGTGATGGGTACATACTTCACTCTTTTGCATTTCTTGTTACCAAAATGTAAGCACATTTCTTGTTACCAATATGCAAATGTACCATAACCTCACAACACACATTCCCTAACATAAATGTGGGCAAGTGTAATGTTTTTGGTTTGGCCTAATTTCACAGTTAGTTTCAAATACACAGTGGATTCTCAATAATGTTCCCTTTACTGTATATGTTTTACCATACTATACTTTATAATTTACTTAGGTTTCATCAATATTTCTATTTAAATAATGTTAATCTTAACAGCATCCCACAATCATTGTTTAATTTATACCAGATTGTCCATAGCAAAGATGATGGTTCATAACAAAAGCCACATTTGCCCAAGATTGTGCGCATCAATTTTTTTCAACACTTTGTTAATAAAACAGTGGCACATAATCTTCTACATCAGATAGTATTTTATATTTGTGGTAATGAACTATCATTAAACATTTTTCATATGAGGGTTTGTCACCAGTTTTCTACAATTTATTGGTTTTCTTTTTATAAATTAAGAGTACAATGATTTATTGGGAATGTCTCTTAATAGAAACATTACATTTTATGATTAGGCGCATATTAGTGGATTAAATTGGTGCTAGGAGTGATTGTCTAAATGACACTGAGAGAAAATTACCTTATATTTTGAATTAGCTTAATTAGTTCATAATTACAGTACTTTTAATACTTTGAATACAATGTGATTGTGCATAGTACTTTGAAATAAATCTTATCGAACCTGGAGTGTTTATAATTAAGCTGGTTTTATCACGGGACACAACAGGAAATAATAATGCTGGACACCACTGCAGTCTGTCTGTGATAGAATTAATCGATGCAGCAAGGTGCACTGTTGTTAATTCTGACGGGGATGCAAAGTACTACAGTGGAACCCTGTTATAATGTTTCTCAAGGGACCGAAAAAATATTTACATTATAAATGGGAAAACATAACAGGGTAACTTCCTATTGCCAAGGAGCTGTAGGGACCAAATTAAGGTAGCATTATAACCAGGAAAATGTTATAAGTGGGAACACTATAACAGGGTTCTGCTGTATCTGTGTATTAGTTCCCATGCTGTCCATTAATGAACTGTGTAGACAAATATTGTGGTTTTCATTATTCCACAGTTCGTTAAATCAGGGCTCTACTGTATTCGTGAATTGTGTTTTAAAAAAGGCTGTTGGCTTCCAAAGAAGTGTGTGTTTTGAGGTTATGTACATTATTTCTTGCTTCTAAAATGCAATACTTTGTCCATTTTCCTGCATTAAAGAATCCACCTTATGAGCAGTTGTTTATTTGGTTTCAAGGAACGACTTATGTAGCTATACTGAAGGTTGTGAGTAATGTATTTGAAACACTGTAATGGAATTACAGTGAAGTCTTGATAAGTCTGGTCAAATGGATGTTCTTTTTTGTAATGGCAATTTGTGAAAATACAGTGGAAAATGTGGGCCTTGTGCTTGGGCAAGAGGCATAAGTTCAGTTTATTGCATTACCTACCACAGAACTTGACACATAATTTTCCTACATTGTGAGAATGTCTAAAACTGTGTCAAAACTATTGTGCAACACGTGACTAGAATAATGTAGTGTGTTCTGTAGTTGGATTCTTTGAAGTAAATGTTTTAGTGCCGAATGGTCAGACCATTCCCCTCCTGCCAAGGAGATCTGAATTTGATTTCCGGTGGGGTTGGCAGAGGTGCCAACTACTACGGATTATCCATAGTTTGTACGAATTACGATGGTTTACTACGGAAGTACGGATTCTGTTGATAAACTACGGATTTATTAGCTTCCCCCAGACTAAATAAACAGGCATGTTCCATTGTTCATGCGTGTACCGTAAACACCCACGTACTACACGCACCCACGTAAGACCAGCATCCCCATTTTCAAATTCAAATCTAGAAAAAAAAATTTTTAATTTAAAAAAAAATAAATTTTTTTTTCTGACGCTAAAATACTACTACTTGCTTTAAAAACGGCGGAATTGATACGGCTACGCTGGGTTTGGCCGGCCGCAACTCAAAACAATGACCAACAAACATCACAATACATCACAAGAAAACAACAGTGTTGATTTACACCCAATTCCCGCGCAATCTTCAAAGCCTGCATCTGGCACATCTCTGTCGTAACTGCATAGCCAACCTGCCGTAATTCAGTTACGTATGCATACAATCTTTCTTCAACAGGTTGAAACTTGGCTTTCGTGCCCCTGAAAGCACGCCTGTTCACATTGCATTCTTGCAATTTCACTTTGTCTTGTCGCCACTGCCTGATGCAAGACTCTGATATGTCGAATTTTCTGCCTGCCGCACGATTACCGATATTCTTGGCCTCAGCTATCATTTTTAACTTTTCACCGGCAGTAAATGAACGAAGCCGTTTCGACATTGTACCGGGCTGATAACACTATCAAACGCGGAGAAAGAACAATCAATGCCTGCTGTAGACGACACAATGGCAACACGAAGTACCGGTAAACAGTCGCATTCCTGAGCATCCAGAACAACGGCCAAGTCATCCATGCAAGTGCCAAGTGTCCCGCGAGTGCCAGCAACTCGCGCTGTCGCCAAGTTTACAGTTCTCGCAACCCTCAAAATGGAAATTTTCCATTTACGACATGCACCCCACTTTTTGACATCCAAATTTTTGAAAAATTATGTAGCTGTGTGGATATGTTGGTGTGAATGTTTTTAAGTTAAGTATGAGTTTGAAACAGAAGATTGTTGACAAATATCGTTCAGATTATTCACAGTTGTGAACACGTTTAAGTGCTTAAAGTGTATCTCAACAACACGTCAAGCATTTTCGTAGTTAGAAATTTTGAGGATAAAATATATTATAATTAAGTGATGCTGTAGATCCAACAAATGCCGAAGTTACTGACGAACAGGTAATGTGATTGTGTATAGGCATACACATTTAAAGGCCATGCTAGAATCGTCCTAAGAAATAACCGTAAAAATTGAACACACCCTTTTGAGTGTCGCATGCTACAACAAACCGTACCGCTGCTTAGTCGCCGTAAGAGGGATAGAAACCTGTCAATTTCTTATGGTGCAGTTACGGTTATTTCTATATGGTTACTTTACGGTCAATGTAGCAAGGGGTTAAGATAATACGTTCACTACGGAAATCGCTTCATTCCAGCACTTCTCCATACATATGTCATCCCTCACCAATGCTAAAGACCTTGATGTTGAGTGCTTACCAAAATCTCTCATTCACTTAATAAAACACTTTTTACAATTGAAAACATCCAAAAGCAATAAATGAGGTATACATATAACCTGGAAAGAAATCTTTTTTGTGTTAAATTGATTGTTTTCTGGCATATTTTGTTTTTTTCTCTACTGATCCCTTGGAAAACAATGGATAGATGTTGAACTTTGCATGTAAAATATTCAATGTGTGCGCACTTGAAATACATTGATAAAAATAAGAACACAGATTGTAGGCCATCGATGACAGACACAGAGTATAAGTGGGTTTAGTAAATAGTGATTCCCCAGTATTTGTCACTTCAAATTTGTACCATTATTGAATTCTTAAAAGTGTGTGTGTGTGTGCACAAATATACATCTCCATTCAGTCTTATAATCATGTAAGTATTCCATATTTAGACAGTACACTTCTGAGAACTGTGTTTGTAAACAGGATTGTGAACACTTTTTCCAAGAAGTCAGGTAGGTTTAAAGCTCCAAACAAAGGAATTGCCAAGCACATTTCTCAGAAGAGATGTGTCAAAATATGGAAAATTTATATGAGACAGACTCTAGATGTTTACTTAAGGTTAGCGTCAGTTAGTGGAAATGCTTAAAAACTTTTTAATTGTTCATAGTAATTTTGTTGTTTTGAATCTTTGTTGTAAATAATTATCATGAAAGATGTTGAGTATCAAGTCTTGTGGAAGAGGAGAGTATAGGAGTTTATGCTGTGTTATTGGGCTAACTTTTTTTTACTGAGATATGCTGCTTTTTTCTTTTGCAGAAGTTGCTGCAACTGCACCAAGAGAAGCTGGGTGACCGTCGAGTGTCTGTGATATACTCAGAAGGCAGACAAGGCGGCGGTTTTGGCGATGGAGGCGGAGGTGGTTTCAGAGGTGGTCGTGATAGGGGTGGCGGTTTTGGCGGCCGTGGAGGTCGCGGCGGAGGTTTTGGTGGCCGTGGAGGCGGTGGTGGTGGAAGAGGTTTTGGCGGCCGCGGAGGCTTTGGCCAAGGAGGTGGTTTCAGGGGTAGGGGAAGGGGTGGTGGTGGCGACAGAGGGTGGCGTGGAGGCAACAGGGGTGGTCGTGGGGGCTGGCGAGGTGGTGATGACAGCTAGGTGATATTGATGTGCCCCAGACAGAGACTGGAATTCCCAATCACAAGGACCAGAGGTGATGTTTGGTGCGTGTGAACTGTGCAGTTAGTTGGTGTCGCACTATGTTCATAACATGGCAGTAAATACTGGCCTCTCAACAGTTGACTTGTTTTATGCATACTATATTCTCACACTGATGTAAATGTTTTTAACCCGTCATTTCTGCATTTGTTTGTGAAAAGTTATTTCACAGTGTGAATCTATTTGTATTTTCTTATGTGCAGGAACATGTATGTTATATTTTGTAGGTGTTGTTCGACTGTTCTACAAACTTTTGAATACTGCAGATGAAATATTTGAATTTTGTTACTGCATTGACTGTAACATCCAAGTGGAGTACGAATAAAATGAGTTTATAAAATATATGATAAGAGTACATTTGTGAGTGTTCCCTACATTAGTTTTCATTCTTTAACGGTGCGGTCTACCGCAATTTTCATCACCAATTTTTTATTTTTTAACTGTATGAGATTTTTTTTTTCCTTATTTTAGACAGAAAATGTGACTAAAATTGGCTCTTATGAAACTTTTTTATCTCTCATAGTTTTCGCGTAATGGCTTGTTAGTCATATTTTGCACGTTTCCATTTTAACGACTACACTAAAACCAACTGATATACCAAACTCAAAAAAAATCACAGTGGATAAAGGCATTACAGGCTACAATGACATGCTCATAAAATTAAAGAATAAAAATTGTTTGAATTTTAAAAAAATGCTGAAACAAAATAAAAATTATTTATTTATCCTTAAATAAGCTTAAACTGTCTGCCGAGAAACAAAAAAAATTTTGTACAATTCGTTGAAAACTTTGGCTGTGGGAGTGACTTTGAGATAAGCGTCCGTGGACGCGTCTGAGTCGGTGGTGCTGTGTTACATAACAGGTGTATGCCTAGATCCTCATCATAGCGGCTAGCGAGTGAATAAAGACCTAGGTACCCAGTCTCTATGGCATGGTGGTGGACAGCGTAGAAACTAATTCACAGATAGTGCTTCGCGGCTCCGTTAGAATGTGCTGCAGGGAAGCGTTCTCTATTAATTCTATTACCGATAGGATGCAGTGGTGTCCAGCGAGAATAATTTACTTTCGCGTCATGTGATACAACCAATGAATTTATTGCAGCAAACGTAAATAATTTGTTTTTCCGGTGCTAAAAACTGCGAGAGTATTTTTGGTAACAGATGAACGAGTTTGTTTCACTAGCGCTGTTCCCTACAAGCCACAATGGCCACCGTGTGTATTTAATTATTATTTTACCGTTGTCCCGCAAACTTTTAATTCAGTTTTCATTGCAAATTTCTTTGCTATTTTTCTTTAGAATTTCCTGAATTTTGTAAGTGAAGCGAGCGGAAGAGTGACGAAAACATTGGCGGCTCAGCGGTGTTCATCACTTCTCAAGTGTTGATGGCGCATTAGTGCAGCCTAACACACTGTGTGCATTCTTGCAGAGTGTTCTAATCTTCATTAATTTATGGAGAGCATTTTTTTTTAAACAAATACACAAAATCATGCAGTCTGCTGTCACATAGAATAGAAAATGACTTAAGACCTAGTTCAAGATGCACAAAGTTTTTAGGAAGCAATACGGAAGCAATGCAGACTTCTTCAGAGCACCTAACTTTAGTAATTTATTATTTTCAGATGGATGCAATCTTCCCATGTGACGCTTCACATTTGTAGTAGTGTCTTTCCACCACAAGAAACAAGGCATTGACAAGTATTGCACCAAGCCATTGGTCATTGCTTTTACTAACAGAAAAGAAATTCCAAACGTCACTCTTGATTCATTTCTGTAATATTTTGTTGATTACAGTAATTAAGCGCCATGTAAAATACAAATAAACAGGAAAGAAAGTTATGTTCGACGAAATCACAGACATTGTAAACATACAAAGGTACTGTATCACTAACAGTAGAGACGTATAGTGGAACCCCGTTACTACGAGAGTTCGTAACAGCATAAAAAATTGTCATAGTTACGAGTTGTAAGAACAGAATGTTTATATAAACAAACAATTTTCTAGGTTATTGTCGTATGTGGGATAGGAATAACAACAGTACAGTTTACCTTGGCTAGTATCTCTGCTATTATAGAAAAAGGCTTCCTTCCAAAAACGATAGGCATGTGTTTATTAGGCGTAACATTCAATAATTTTATTTATATCACGATTTTCATTAGCTTTTTATTACCATTTTCACTCGCTACAGCACGGCAAAACGTAAGGTAAACAAAACCAAAATGGAAGTCTAGCGAGGCGTGGGAGGCGGCACCTAAAACGAACAGCACTGCCAGCTCACTTGTGATTGGCTGGAACGAAAAACGCTGCACCAATAAGATCTTATAAATGCACTAACAAAATACGCGCAGCTGTTCCGTATTACCTACTTTCTGAAGCAAAGATGTTCTGAAGTAGCGAAGTCAAAGCAACAATTAAAGTTTTTTAGTACGAGTACAGCTTATTTATCCATTCCAACATAAATTTTGCTAAAATAAAAACCTATCGTTAAGAAATCATAACACGTAAGGTATAAAAACACGACACAAGAAGTTTATGAACTTATTCTTTGTACATCACGTGCAGAAAAGATCATAAGGATGCAATAAAACAAGCAAACTCGGGTTACGCTGGGTAGTGTAACTTCAACTCCAGGCGTTCAAAAAGAAATCCAAATGTTTCTTTTTCTCAGAGTTGCCATGACTAAGAAAATCGAACGTGTTCTACAAACAACTAGGTTAAGTTACGTAAACGTAACTTTTTATTTAAATTAACTTCTTGCAGTACAACACATACAACGAAAAAAAAAATCATAGTGAGTTTGAAACTGATACTGCAATGCCATTCGTTATAATAAAACCAAGATAACTCAAGTGATGCTGTGTACTCAGTCCACGTGCTACTTTCGCTTTCTATATGTACCAAGATGGCGTCAATAACAATCAAGGTCGAGTAGAGCTAGATGCAACTGCATTTCCATTTCCACCATTGCCATATCTCACGTTTTTTACTCTGCCACGCTGAACGATGATTATCACGTGTGCTTGTATATATTATGTTGTGCCCGTTTCACGACACAATTTATTACAAAATAAACAAAGGCATGTATCGTATCACTCAAGCGGGTCGCCAACGGCAACGGGCCTGATAAAGCCAAGTATCCTTGTTGCCCCCACACCCACAGTCGCAACACACGCTACTAATGGCAGATCAAACAGGGCACTCAAGGTACTACACTACTTTCAGGAATACTCT
>PNEQ01038028.1:0-11451 GCA_003012365.1 Medauroidea extradentata
CATCAGAAGCAGTAATAACACAGTTGCGTTGGTGGTTCGCTGTGTATGGTTTGCCAGAACAACTTGTCTCGGATAATGGTGTCCAGTTCTCATCAGAGGAGTTTAGTTGTTTTTGCAAGCACAATGCTATAAAGCACACATTTTCACCACCCTATCACCCGTCTTCAAACGGGTTAGCAGAGAACATGGTTAAAACCTTCAAAAACAAACTAGTCACTGGTTCGCTCCCACGTTCCACTTAGCACAGCCTTACCCCGCTTCCTGTTGAACTACAGAATCACGCCTCATACAGTCACAGGGGAGTCCCCAAGTAGTTTGATGTTTGGCAGAGTGGTGCACAGCCTTTTGTCGTTACTTACTCCGTCTGTGACTACAACTGTTAGAGCTCGGCAAATTGGTCTTGTTGTTCTCAATTCTACCCATATGAGCAGCACTTTTGATGTGAATGACGGGGTGGGGTTTACAGTTTATACACATGGGGAGAAGAGGTGGGAGAAGGGTGTCGTTATTGCCAAGCTGGGTCCACTTACATACAAGGTGCAAGGAACCAGTGGGGCCACTCATCACCGTCACCTAGATCAGATCTGTCCCCTTCCATCACTGCCTAAGAAGGATGCAAAAACAGCCAGCAGCATGTAGGACAATAGCAGAGAAGTAAGACTGCCATCTTGTGACCAAACCTCAACTTCTGTGCTTGCAGGTGGCAGGGCAACGCTGCCAGAAAAGGTGCCGCAGGTTGCAGTTGGGGAAAGTGCAGCAGGCAGCAGCCAAGATGGAGGAAGCTGAAGTAGTAGCACTGAAGAAGGATTTAAGGGGTTTGTGCAAGGGGAAGGGAGTATGTTCGCGAGTGATGATGCCAATAATCAACCATGATACCCTAAAAGAAGCAGGGTCCCCAAGAAAGTAATGGATTTGTAACAAGTGTAAACTTATATTTGATGTATGACTGTTTATTATGTGCTTTGTGTGTTCTTGTTTGTATTGTTGCTATGGGTAGGGAAGGAGTGTGGTATATTATGCACTGTCAAGTTGGCAATACACATCCGGGCATGGTAGTTCCGCTATGGCAGCTAGAAGCTGCAGGTGTATTAGTCACAAATAAAATGTATCTGTCGTTGTACCGATAAGAACCGCGAAGTTATTACATTAAGATTGTTGAAGAATATTCTTTTATTATAAGAATACTGTTAATTTAATGTCACACTAAATTCGAAGGAGCCATATCGAGTTTGGTATCAAACAAATCAGTATTTAATTTCCTGCAGATTATCTAAATAACTAATTTTTGTGTTTTGCACCTGTTAAAGTTTATTAGTGTTTATTTACATTGCTGTGTCTGGGAGGAAGTGATGAGCATTAGCCTAGCCGACAGGCTGGTGCCGGCAAAGGGAGGCTGGGCTGAAGGAAACATCACCAAGTATGGTCACATCTGTGCTGATTGGCCAGACAACGACTCTGGAATTTTTAGACTCTTGTGATGTCAACCAAATAGTAACCTGGTGGTAGGAACTGTTTCTTCATCCACAAGGAATTTAGTTAATTATTAATGTCATAAGGCTAAATATAGCATAATCACTGTTTTGGAAACCTATTAAATGAATTGACTATATCTTAAATCATTGTATTATCAGCATATAAGTGTAAAGCAATGTAAAAATGACTAGCTGTGTGATGGTTGAGTAATCTGTAAGGGTGGCTTGGCACTAGGGGAGCGTTTTGTCCTGGCTGAGGGTTGCTGGTAGCTACGCACCAGGGTAGCAAGGTGCGGTGCCCGAGGGCACGGAAATTTTGGTTGTCCAGTGGTGTAAAGACGAGACTGGCAGCTAACTGGCGAGCTCTAAAGTGGTTGGTGTGCAGCCTAGAGAAGTGCTGTCACCGCAGCCTAGATTGGAATCGTCTAGTTTTGAAGAGCTTACCGGTTCTACTGCGGGTATTGAATACACTCTGTGAATGTAATTTCTCACAGGACCTCAGCTCGGGCTAAAACCTAACTTGTGTCAGCACGCAGCTCTCAAAATCTGGTTGTAAGCCGAATGTACGAAGGTGCTGTATCTCATAAGATCCTTTGTGATAAACAAACTGCAATAAACCGACCCGTGGAACTGAAACAAAGTGACTTGTGCTTTCAACCACTCTTAATTTACTTAGCGATTACAAGTAGCTAATAGCACTCTACTGGGCTATCCGGCAGCAAAAACAATACATATAAAATAAGTAAGAGTGCTTAAAGACGTATTACATTACACTATGTTAAATGCTACAAAAAGATTTATAATAAAGTAATAACAGCAGCCAAGAGAAAATATTTTGATAATTTAACTTCCGAATCAAGTACGTAATAAATCTAAAACTACTTGGAGGTTGGTGAAATATAAAACGATGCAACCAAATGACCATTCGGTCAAAGGTATTATTTTCAATAAAAACCCATTAAAGGATCCTAAGATTATGGTCAATATCTATAACGATTACTTTGTTGATATAGCATTAACTTTTTGTAACATCAATCAAATTAATTTTAATACTAAATCTGTTTACAGAAATGAAATATCAATGTTCTTACCGCTATTGAGTTAAGCCAAATAATAAGTAGGCCCTAAACTAAATTGCTTGAAACAGATTTATTTCCGGATAGATTAAAAGTAGGTAGAACAATTCCAATCTATAAAAAAGGTTTAAAAACCAATGTAACTAATTATAGACAAATTCCACTACTGCCGGCACTTTAAAGATTTTTTTAGAAACAATAGTTAAAAACAGACTTACATATTTTTTAGCTGAGCATTATATTCTAAATGAGATTCAATTTGGTTTCACAAAAATTATCTCTACATTGTATATGATCAACAATTTGCTAAACAACATTATAACGCCTTAGATAATAATCATAAAACATAGAGTTTGTTTTGCTATTTGACAAAGGCATTTGACTGCGTAAATCATGAGTTGATCTTAAATAAGCTGGGATGTATTGGGGTTAGAGGCATTCTTTAAAAATGGTTTAGGTCATACTTATCCAACCGCAAACAGTATGTTGAAATAAATTATTTAGGTAAAGCCACCTCCAAATTTCACCACATTCATATGGGTGTGCCTCAGGGTTCCATTTTGGGCCCAATCTTGTTTTTAATTTACATAAATGATCTACCTAGTGGTTTAAAGGAAGGAAATATTGCCGCAAATTTTATCCTTTTGCCAATGAAACTACACTATATCCATTCCAAGGTTGCAGCTTATTCACTCCGCGTGTTCGCGTGCTTGAACAACATTGACTGCGTATGTAACAAATCGTCACGCCGCCCCCACGTGTTTGTCTCGCATCAGCTGTCAATGTCATGCCTTTATGAAGTGAGGTCAGACGTCTCTTCTAAAATTTTCCCACGGGAATGGTACGTGCAGACCGAAACCTTCTCAAGAACAACTATCCCCTTGCCGCCCCATTGTACCATAATATTTTTCAGTCCTATATTATTTAAGTTATTTACCTTAAAAACAAATTTGCAAAAATTATGAATTTACGTCAAAAGTTTTTACACCTGGAAACTCAAAACATTCCTTGTTATATTAAATGTACCAACAAGGTACACAAAAACACACTATATAACAAAATTAACTAAAACAGTCGCCTAAACGTCAACATCAGCTGATGAACTGGCTTCAAGATTTTCATCTAACTAATACACTCGTCATCTTATGGCCTTATATTTTTAACTGAAATGAATTCCTGTGGAATTTAACAAACTAGAAATTCAAATGCTTTAAACATTTTTGAAATGTCGAGCGCTTAAAATTTGTTAGATCAGGATCACTGTTTACTACGTACGGTATAGCACTTTGTCGATGTTCAGGAGCACATTTCTGAAGAAAAACTCATGCACTTAATGCCTACCAGCATCTTTCACATTTTTCACTTAGATTTTTTCATACACGTTTCTTGTTCGTTGTGGT
The DNA here is from genome assembly GCA_003012365.1 of Medauroidea extradentata. Taxonomy (NCBI): domain Eukaryota; kingdom Metazoa; phylum Arthropoda; class Insecta; order Phasmatodea; family Phasmatidae; genus Medauroidea; species Medauroidea extradentata. Next base: position 3,949 of record PNEQ01038028.1, read on the forward strand.
CAGTACATCCTTCACTCCCATCTCCTTTTTGGAATAAAAAGTGCTTCATTCTGAAATGCCAGTCTCTTCTGAAACCAGCTTAACTATATCCGTACTAATAATGTCAGAAACTCTTTACACTTGGCGTTAAATACATTGATTAGCACGGCCTTCTGTCCATTTTGTAGAACCTTTCCTTGTTTATGCTTTACGACACGTGGGTGGGACACTTCAGCCCGACTCGCAGCGCCCACCATCTTAATGATTACTCGAGACGTTTTTACCCGCATAACGATAACAGATAAATTTCTTTCCAAACTACAAGAACGTATACTGTTTCATGCACATAGAGTGATACTATAATACAGAGGATTAAAATTGGGAACTGAACGTTTAAATCACTACATTTGAACTATAACATAGCACTATAACATCAAAACTATTTCATGCTGCAACCTTGGAATGGATAAAGTATAGTTTACTATTTACAGCAAAAGATTATCCTAGACTTTTGTTTATTGTAAATATGGGAATTGACAGAATACAGACTTGATTTGAGGAAAATGGTCTAGCATTAAATTTAAAGAAAAGAAATTATAACCGTTTTTAGAATGGCGATAATAGTGAATATATGGCAGCATTTGATATTACAGCTGGAAATGCAAGTCTTTTGAGACAAAATTCTGTAAAATTGCTTGGTGTGTATCTTGATGATATATTGAATTGGAAATCCCATATAAATTTTGTTAGCAAAAAAGTTTCATCACAGTTCTTTGCACTATGAGCATTGAAAGATTTTTTAAATCACAAAACATTGAAAATTGGTATACTTGTCCTTAACTGAATCTATTTTAAGGTACCTCATTGTATTCTGGGGATCATATTCTGATACTTTGATATTATTTATGTAATACCAAGGCACAAGCAAGTTGTAAACAATATATTGTACTGTCAGGCAAAAGGGCACACACTGGTATTGAACATGGACCGACATGTGTATAGAACAAGGCCTCATGCATCCCATGAAATCCATTGGGGGTCTAATGCTTGGACGAGGCATAACAGACAGCACTCTTCAAAATGGGTTCTTGGAACTCCCTTCTTCTTCTTCAAAGTACACAAAGCCATTAAAGATTTTCTTGGTACATCAATACAATATAATGAGCAAAATGTTGAACTACGAAAGTCAAGCCAAGAAAGAGATCTCAGTCGTTTACAAAATTTTACCAAATGGCTACAACAACACAACCCATTCACCAAGATGTCAGGGGAATTGATGTCCTTAGAATCTGGATTTACAAGTGACGATTCGGTAAATTGTGACCAAGATTATGAGATTGGACTTAAGGCTATGGACAAAATCAGAGGAAAACATTTTGGTGAACTCATACTTCACTGGAAAGACATGGTAAAAACCCAAGCACAGCATAAATCAGTTAAAGTTTGATCAAAAGATGTTATTGTTAATTCTTAACAGCTATTTAACTGTATATTGTGTGCCTGCGACAGTCCCAGCAAATTAAGATTGTATACGGAATATGAATTGCCACCATGTCAACCATCTATATTTGATGGTGTATTATCACAAAGGGTACAAAATCTTCATTGATGAAGGTATTTGAGGAAGGTGTTGTCGAGAAGTTTGATATCATAGATGGCACTTATGTTTTGGATGGAGGATTCCTGCTTCATTATGTGACATGGCCAAAGCATTGTACTTATGGTGATGTCCTAGGAAACTACTGTGGATACATACTCAATAAATATGGAGGGAATGTGATTGTTGTTTTTGACGGATATCCCAAAGAGCCTACTACAAAGAACGAATAGCAGAATAGAAGGACAGCAAAACATTCACCCTACGATATCGTGTTTGACAAAAACACAGCTTGTGCTACTACAAAAGAAGGCTTCTTAGGCAAATTTTGATGACACAGACTTTTATGCCACTGTCCCAACGAGTGTACTACTGCTAGCAACTGTGTTCAATGACAAAGTCCAGGATTTAAAACTTACCCTACTTATTTGCCACAACACAAATTTTGTTATCTTTATACACATAACAACCATCTGCCGACATTTTAACAACATGACCCTTTTCAATATCACTTGATACCGAAAATAAATAAAGTTTCAGTCAAGAGACCCACAATACATTGTTTAAAATACCTTCAACATAACTTTGTCCATTGTAGACTTACACATTTATTTCACCTACACCTTTCTTTAACTTTCTTTCACAATGCACAACTTCCTGTGTCAATGCCTCTCTAATTTCAGAACATTTCACCTGAATCTCAGCCCTGAAGTTTTCTAACCTATGCACAGGCGTGGCTCGTGGATTTTAACATAGGTACGGCTGCATACGAGGAGGAACACGTATTCCCTAATAAAAGGAGTGGTAGGGGGTCCTCCCCTGGAATAAATTGGATTTAAAGGTGCAAAATTGTGTTATTTTAGCAGTTCTCGTGTCTAAGCATTGAATATACTTTTGGTAAATTAATTTTTTTTTTTGTTTAAAGAAACATTCCCTAGTCCCTATAGGAAATCAAGTAATGTTTCAAGCAGTTACCACTATTCAATTTTCTCAAACAGTTTAAAACATTTTAAGGTATTAATTTTTTTAGACCAAAATTCACAAAATCCAATATAAAAATTGTAACAAATTTTACATGCCTTTGGATTACTGTAATTTTTTAGAACAAAATCCTTAAAATACACAAACATAATTTTAACAAATGTAACATACCTTTGGATTACTGTGTTGAGCACTTGAAAATGCAAGTAGGCGGAGAAAAACCAGGGTAGCTACGAGGAAAGTTACGCCAAGTCGAAATCACATCAGAGAGTGCTGTCCAGACATTGGATTGACATCATAGCTCAGTTGTTTTTAAGGTTCAAAAATTACAAAATATCACATTTAACAAAACTGCACCGTTAATTTAATGCACTATAGCTATTTTATTTATTTTTTACTTTTTAACTTTACTACATCTCACTGTATTTGAAAATGAAAATATTAAGTGAAAAACATGTTTCAATTAAATGGTCATTTAAATAATGGGTGGATACCCGTTACTTGTACGTGAAGTTCATTCGTTGTTCTTTTCTTAGAACAAATTTCGCAATAACTTATATTAAAGTGCTAACTTTATCATGAACGGCCTATATAGGGTAAGGGCCATAAGCAAGGAGGGAGGTTAGAGACTTCAAACAACAACTATTATAAATTTAAAAAAAGATATTACTACATATTTAAAATACAAGAAAACAAAATAAAATAACTCGTAAGACCTTAAATATTAAAAGCCGCCTAAATATCTAAAAAAATTCATTGAAATAATAGATATAGAAAGGTAAATTCTAATGGCAACTCCCCCCATTACGAAATACATATAGGAAGGGTACATTTGTTTATGGCTTTCTTACTCGTCTACTGTGGAATCATAAATAGGCCAGATTTTGAAGATATTTGAAAAGGAGGTTCAGTAAAAAAAAACCCTTAGTGTTTGAAAAATAGTTATGTGACGGCCAAAGAGAAAATCAAGTTTTGATTGAAATTTTCGCCTCTGAGTTTAATATTTTTCTCTTCCATAAATGGTTCGGTAAAGTGCTCGGCTATGCGGTATGTTCTTTAAAAATGAATATCAATGTCACTTCTATTTTACTTTGTATTTTTAAGTTGATATTAATTTATTATGATATGTGTAAAATAGTAGGTTGAAAAAAATGTTTACTGTAACACGCAGGTGTGAATGAGCAACATCTATAACTTATCATTCCATCTCGAGAAAACTGTTGCAATTTGAAGCAAATTTATGGTAGAATATTATGAATAAACAATTCTTTTTGGCTTAACAGGTTTTAAAAATTCCATATACGTAGAAACATGCTACCTTAGACCAATTTTTTAAAATGTGTTTCAGCTGGGTTTTGATGAAAATGTAGTTACAATATTAGAATTTTTTTACTAAGTCGCACACGAAAAATGTGAAAAGTTCGTAGGAAGTGCCACACTGTGTAGGACAGGTCATATAATTTTGGTACAATTTACTGCAGTGATGTCGTGCAGCGAGCGAGTTGAGTGACAAGGTACATCTGTTGTTAGTGCAGTGTAGCGTGGCGCACACAATGTGCGGGTCTCTACTGTGTGATGTCATGTGCTGGGGCTGGATGGCTGGTAGCCCATAAGCGCACCAAATGCCAGACACCACCGCCCCCCTTCTTCCAGGTTTCGTCAGCCCGGGGCGCGCTCTGCGCATGCACCAGCAAGGTTAGACAGGCTGCTAACCGCACAACCCTGCCTAGTTCAAACCGCCCGAGGCAGGAAACGTGTACACAAGTAAATCTTTAAAATTGTCTCACATTCCTCAGACTTCGTGTTTGGCTGATGGTTTTGGCGAGTAGGTAGTTTAAAATATATCATTACAAATGATCTTCTATAACACCAGCTGTGAAGATGAACATTTTTTATCAAAACTCCCAAATAATCAGGGAGGGCTGCAGCCCAATAGCACAAACCACCACTGCCTATGCACCTGTTCTGTTAGTTGCTTATTCTACTCTTCCTTTTGCTTAGTCATATTGGCTCAAGGCAACTCAAATTTATTTAATATACCTCAACAATAGTTACACGCCAAAAGATTTTTAACTTATTGGTCAAAAAAATATGCAGAAACAAACAAACGAAAGAAATGTAGAATAGTGACACCCAATTCATACACGATACACAGTCTATTAAAATAATTCTGTTTGCTTGTCAGAAAAGGGTCATGGTATTACTATGTTTTTAAACTTGCTACTTTCGATGTGTTGTTACCTAGGCGGTCCAGCGGACTGCAAGTTACTCATATCTCAGGGTCCGCTCTTCTTTCGCCGGTACACTGAAGATGGATTTCCCTTCATCAGAGAACTTGATACCCACAGAGCACTCTGGACTCTGGACACTTCACAACAGCAGACTCCATGTTCACCCCTCCGTCGTTAGCATGTCTCCGGGATGTCCCTTGTTGAATAACAACCCACATGGGTCGAAAGATACAGCGTTTCACCCAATTGAGGATTGGATTCCATAAATGACACAGGTGACAGTATTGTACAAAACACACTTTATACATTTTTTTACTTACACAGCTTTTCACCACAAGAGCAAGTCATACTGCCTTGCAGTCTTCAACATTTTCACTTGGCACTGAAAATCTTAATAGAAGCATTCAATCATATAGATTCGGCAGAACTTGAAAAGAATAGTATTAGTGATGCACTGATAAGACTTAAACAATTACCGAAACAATACCGATAACTACCCTAATCATCTACCGATACCGATACAGACATATTATCGATTATTTTAACACATTTTCAGCTAAATACAACAATATCAGGCAATACTAAGAAATATTTTCAATGTACCTATATTTTTAATATCCTATCAAAGTAAATACATCACAAGCACACAGTTGACTTTCAGTAGTCAAAACTCAAGATTGGCAAATACGTATTAAAAATATGACAAGCTTCCTTAAGTTCTCTCTGGCAACATTCCGTTGCGCTTCTCTTCGAGACTGTTTCTATGCTTCATTTCTCTTTTTTCGCATTGCCATTGTTTTAAGACAGTCTTGTTTTCAGAAATACAAATATGAATTCACGCACAAATATTTATGTTTAAAAACACGTTTGGAATCATGCTATAGATTATAGGACACCAACAAAGACACCAATAACGGGAAAGAGTTAGCCAACATTGAAATTAGCAAATAGTAGGCACTAGAGCTACTACTAGTGCTCGTATTGGAAAACTGATTTAAATGCCGCCATGTTGAAAATCTAACGAATTCAAATGCAGACTTCTTGGATTTCAGCAGCATTCAAACACTACCATTTTGGAATAAAATCACATACAAATGTCGCAATCTTATAATTTAGTAGTTTGGCGTACTGGAACTAAACAAACAGGAGTCAACTTACCTACATCAGTATAGGTATTGAAATAATCTGTGATTACGATTAATTGGTAAAATATAATTATCGGTGATTATCGTTAATCAGTATCGGAATTGGTGCATCACTAGTTAATATGCCTATCATACACCTTGATAGCCTTGCATGTGGGCAGAAAAACCATTTTGTAGACTGATCACATTGTCTGAAATGCAAGGTTCAGTAAAAGTTTCACAGCCGCAAGTGCTGTCCTAGTACGTGAAATTGCTTTTCCTTAACAACCACATTCTAATACATTTTGGGCCTCTGTCCTGAAATGTGTTTTTACTTTATTAGCAACTTGAAATAATTTATGTAACACAACATGGTAGAATGTTTATACTTACATACTAGCGCTAGAAATGCAAGACATACATCAATCCCTGAAAATTAACATGCCCATACCTATGATTCTTCCAGAACTTGGCTGCAGAAATATCCAGAACTCGACTAAATATCAGAAAACCAAAAAGAAGCAAATATCAGAAAACCAAAAAGAAGGGCCATGCCTTGGCTAAAAAGCCATAAATACACAATAATTAAGATTCTGAATATTAACCTTTACCTTACATGAGGCTGCAAGACTGCATATTTACATACAACTTAGCTACGAACATCAGATTTCCTTGAACTTGGATAACAAATGCAACAATACACCCACCTTCGCACAACATAGTGCCTCCAACATCATCAGTGCCGAAAATTAAATTTAAAAAAACATAACAATGTGCCGTATAATGCAATGCTACACCATGCTACACAGGTAATCAAAAAATCAAAAGAATTTCCTAGCGGTACTGGTATCCAGCATGTAGGCTACTGTACCTATTTGTGGTTAAAAGAAATTGAGATCACAATAGAGGGGTTAGCTGGTTCCACACCAAATTCGATACACCTCTCTAACAGTCGTCATACACAGCTGTCTTCACATTAGACTCACATACAGAAGGACCCAGGTTAGATTCCCAGAACAAGCAAATCCTGATTTTGGTTTCCCAAATTTGCTCCAGGTAAATGCTGGGATGGTTGTAAAAGGGAGAACATGGCTGATTCCTTTACCAGTCCCTATAATTTTGTCGGGGGACCTGGAGTGTTACCCCTTGGAAGAGCAGCCATTCAGGTTTGTTAGAGTAGGTTAGGTTATGTAAGGTTAGGTTATATTGTCGTCGTACCAGGTCCCTGACCTGGTAGGGTCAGCCCAATCTTGCCCAAGCACAGAGGTTTCTCCCCTCCCCCCTTGTGAGAGAAAGGGAGAGGATCTGCCACTTTTGGCGGGAGCAGTGTGGTTCAGCGCGTTGACGGGGAAGGACGTTGTGGGATACTCGGGATTCGGGAAGTGAGAGTGAGCATGTGTGGTAGGAGCTGGCCTTCATATAGGTCCTAGGGAAAGGGTCGTGAGGCACAACCCTCGAATAGTGTCCGTAGGTGTTCCGTCCGAGTCCGCCACGCGCCTAAATCCTCGACATCATTAACATTACCTGCTCGACTCGCCGGAGGAAGGAGAGGCACGTCACCGAACCCCTACGCCCTGAGATTGACAAACAC
>PNEQ01038029.1:0-11451 GCA_003012365.1 Medauroidea extradentata
ATGTTTCGGACGTTCTGGCTGTCACGTCGGCCGCCCTCGAAGGGTTAAGACGCAGTTGGGACAGGTATCTATGACGTAGGTTAGGCGGGTTTCCCACTATGAGCCACCCGGGCTTTGAGTCATCGGCCAGCCCTCAAGGTGTTACGAAACAGCCGCCGACCACTGGCCTCCAGGAACATGGCACGCAACAATATATATAAGAAGTGTAGTTGTTTTTCCCTGCTGTTCGTTGGTAACCGCGACAGGAATAATCTTAAGTGGCGGGTTTTTCGTTTAAAAAAAATTAGTATCCGCGTGTAACGCTGCTGCACTGTTCATGCACCAGGTAGCCACGATACTTATAGCACTGGATCTTACGGCGCAGTAACGTAAGTATGGTACGTCCGTGTGTGGCGTATGAAGACTGTGCAGGATAGGCTACTGGCGAGTGACAAGGGAGGGGGAGGGGGAAATGGAATAGTTGGAGAAGACTCGGCGGTAACAGCTTCTCTGGGAGTTTCAGCAGAGGAGTTTGTGAGTGTAGAGAAGAACTGGGGTGGGGGTGGGAGAAGTTTCACGACAGTTTAACTGGTGGCTGTGGGAATCAATCTAGTGGTTGGTAGAGGGGGGAGTGGTCCACGAGCGTGTTTGCTCTGGCTGCGACGCACGGCGAGAAACTTCCACCACGAGAGAGGTAGGGGTAAGTGATAGCACGGGAGAGAGTCGCCCCAACATATCCAGTTAAAGGGACCGTACATTTCTTTCCGCGGAGGAGCCGAGTTTTTCATCCCATCCCCTCTTCCTCCTAAGAAGATCCTAGTTTCCTATTTTTTTTTAAATGGAAAAGTTCTTTGAATCTTTTTTTTTTTTTGCCAGCATACGTGTTCTTTTGTGGCATCCCTGCCTTAAGAGTGCCTGGTAGATAAATAAACGCTGAAAACATCAATTTATTTCTACGTTTTTTTCGAAGCCTATATGGATTAAATCTGAACAGCAATCCTAGATAATAGTATATGCCAACTTTATTAGTAAATATTTATCCAGAATTACTAATTCGTTACGCGTGATCTATTGCGCCGCAGTTAAATGCACGAGGTTCCGGCGTCAGAGATTGTGCCTCAGAACATAGGAACTACAAAAACTAGTGACTTACTCGAATTAAATCACTTTCATTGAAATTGTATATTATGGGCTGTAAGCTTAAATATTTAAAAACACCCAACAAAATCAGTTTTTTTAAATACCAAAAATTTAGCAAATTGTTATCATTTTCAGATTTTATTAAAAAAATTAGAAGGAATTTCATTATATGTTTTAAAATATTTTAGCGTATGGCCAATAACATATAATTTCAGTGTAAATTATTTCGTTCCAGTAAGTCTCTTGGTGTTTTGTTCCTATTTTCCTGTAACTTGCAAATTTTGCTTTTGTCATGTCACCGTGAGAAGACTATGAGAGAGAGAAAAAATTCACAAGCAGAAAGTACAGTGACAAGTAACGTCTGTAAGACAAAACACTACGCCGCCGTACAAATATAAAATTACGAATTTTTGCCACATAAAACACCTTTAAGATGGCCGCCTACCCGCACGTCAGAGGCTCAAAAGCGACGGAGCAGCAAGGTCGACCTTGAAGCGCGCATCAAATGCCGCGTCGCCTCAACGAGCCAAGCGCTGAACTAGCGTGCAAGCTTCCCGCCGAACGGTTTTTACTATGGGACACTAAGCGGCGACCATTATTTTATGGGTGGAAAGTCTGCAACTAAGTTCAGTGCAGGTCGCAATCTGAGCTTCAAATACATCCGGTTAGAACATTTTGAAGTACGAAAGTGTGAAAAGGCCGTTATTAGCCATGTTTGAGGGCTTAGAAACAGTGTTTTTAATGAGCGTGACGTTTTAACAATGAGGTTCCGACCTTGTCTGAAGTGTGTTTTCTTTTCGTACGTTGGCACAATAGACATACGTGGAATAGTTTCGAAGAAAAAAACCTGTTTACGAACACACTGCAACGCATTTGAAGCGTGGGATAGGCGGCCACCTTAAGAGAAGTTCTTAAGGGGATGACAGGCGCGAGTTGAGTGTCCTGCGCATAGAGGCGATATTTTAAAAACCCTTTCCTTTGCTGCAGTACAAGTTTTGTTGCCGCAAATAAAGTGTTTTTAAAGTTCATTCATTACATACGAGCCTCTGTGTTGTATTTTTACTTGTGTGACCAGTTTACAATAGGTTGGTCGATCTACCTTGGAAGTTTTAATTATTGGACAGAAGTATTCTCTTATGTAAGCCACGACACTGTCAGCTGACAGGAGACGCAGTAGGAGCCTAGTTCTTCTGGAAGGAAATAACGCGAATTTCTCACGTCACAACTCACAAAACTACATTTAACGAAGTCATTCGTTCAAAAATAGGTTTAGTGAATATAATTTGATCAAAAGCGGTTTCCCACTAATTCTCGGCGGAGAAGTTTCAACTAATTAAATCAGAACCCTACTAATCGACGAATATTCATGTCTTACGATTTGGAGTGAACGAAGCAGAGTTTAACAAACTATTTGTAGGGGCATGGCATTTATTAAGTTCTATTTCACGTACACTATCAGTAGGCAGAGATATGGAGAAACGCGAGAATATTTCCTGCAACGGTATTTTGCTAAATAGTGTGGAATTGTCTGCTAAACGCGATTGGAAGACGATTGACTTAACTGTTTACAGGCAAGTCACAAGCGTTCAGTAGAGGCATACCACATTTATCACTGCCCAAGTCAAATGGGAAATCGCCAATAACGAAAGAAGAACTTCAGCGACAAGAACACGTTACATCGAAGTACAGACTAGATATTAATACAGACGCGAAATGACGGGGTGGCACATTTGATACGGGTGAACTCCGCCGGTTATTGGCTGCCCAAGGCTGTTGATACCAGCTCCGTGTATATTTGGCTCCTACATGTTACGTTCGGTTCCCTATTGGACTGTAGGCCGGCTAACAAGGTTGATTGGCGTTATGTGTTTCCGCCATGTTGCTGGCCAGGGAAGCCATTTTGCTGGCGTGTGTGGCTGAGTTCGCCTTCCAGTTGCTATTTCGCTTCTGTATTCCTAAATATTCTGTGATCGAAGCCTAACAAACAGTTAACTTTTCCAGCGATTACCAGAATGTCTAACTGTCAGATTATCTTAAACACTCTGCAAATATCTGAGCCGATAACAAGCTAGCACGTATATAATGACCTAACGAGGAGGTCGGTCAACAGTGAGTAAGTCAATTGGTAGGGAGCTGCGAAATTCGCGTCATTATTTGTTGGCAGACTAGACTCCACTGGCCTGTACGTACCAGAACACAACCTGTGATTACACTGGCCTCAAGCCCCTGTGTTACGCGAAGGATCGATGCACAGGAGGTTAGTCACTCTATAGTGGAACTTTGAATTATTGCTAGGCACCTGGAAATTTCACGGGTTCAACACCAGCCTGCTAGACTCCACAGTCCTATGTACAATCTGTCCTCTGCTCCAGTGAGTGGCCAGTTATGCGTGTGACAAGATACTGCTCGACAAACCTAAGTGTTGCCCCGGGTAGGGAAGGTAAGGATGCTACTGTTTCGAGCTCGTCGTGAGAAAGCAGTGGAGGGGAATGTATTGGTGCCTTTCCTCCGTGTGCACTACATTCATATTGTAAGCGACCATGTGTAGTAGGTCTAATAGGCCTGTGAAACCCATGAAATAAAGGTAGGACAGCAACTACGCACTGGTTGGCACTTTTCAACTGACGAGACTATACGCACTACTTGTCGCGACGACGGCCAGATACTTGCTCGCTATTGGCTGGGAGGGTGTAGCGGGACATGGCGAGTAGGAGGGCGAGGTATGTCAGAGAGGGGACGGTTGTATTTCACATATTTTCCGAGGACACACTTAGGTTTGTCGAGCAGCAGCGCGGGAGTCAGTGAATGTTTTCATGCTGGCTTGCTATTGGTTCACAGTTCTCAAGGAAGAGTTTCAGTAACGCTAACCCAATTACGAATGTAACTTCCGTGCACATGAGTTTGAAATAGGCCACGACCTTGTCGACCACTGAGTCACGCCGAGCGAGTCTATAGCTATTTTGGAGTCTAGTGTGAGAAAATAACACGAATTTCCGTGTCCCTTGCGAAGAAAAGAGCATAGGCGTACAGAACACTGTAGAGTCTAGCCTGATGGTTATTGACCCAGCAAAAATTTTCCGTCTCTGACTTTTCTATTAGCTCAAGTCTAAGGTGGTCCGGGATAAAATTAACTATGTTTAGAAAAATAAGCTATATTTTTCCTTTCAGATAGTATAAAGTTTCCTGGCACTTTTCAATGTAAACAAACACCCTAAGTAACAGCAAAGTATATTGATAGTACTGTACTCAAAAGATAATGTTTGAAGACATAATAAATAATATTATATATTTTTAAATTATTACTCTAAACAAAATGGTCCAACCGCGTTAGCTCCTGGCCGTTGGTTCAAATGTCCCGGGTTCAGCTCACGGCCGGCGAGGTACAAATTTAATATTACCACCCCGGATTCAGGACTGGGTGTGTGATTATCTCATCAACCCGCTCCTTTTATCACCATCCCTGTGGAAGACAATGGCCAACCACCACAGTTTTATCCTGTCCCCAGGTGATTTCCCTGAGGCTGTCAGCTTCCAAGTAATACATGTAAATAGCCTTAAGTAAATAAATGATGGTCACTCGTCAAAAGTGCTAAATTATTGCGAAGTAAATGTATGGTGTAATGGACGGCTTGAAAAGAGGTGGAGCTTCAATCAGATGTGGGATACAATTCCTATCTCCATGGATATCGCAGCCGAACATAACCTTCATACAGGCGTTTGGCTTCACGTGTCCCGGATGAGACGTATGTAAAGGAAATGTTATTATTTGTAATTTGCCGCTATTTAAAGTAAACATTGATCTTATGCATTTGCGTCTCTTAACCATGAAATGAAACTAATATTTTTTACACTTGCGTGCAAGTCTACGAGTGGATAAAATGTCTGGTTTCTGCCATCACCAACCAACAAATCAGTATGTTTGTAAACATACTTCGTTTCCCACGGTACCCTCCCTCTGCGGTGTGACGTCAGAGGGCGTGTACATTAAGTCGTCCATTAAGGACACCAGTTTGTGGCGAAAACGTTTTTGACCCAGTTTGTTCCAATACCTTATGTGCATGTCTGTAGCTCTTGGCAGCGTGTCTTTGTGAAGTGGCGTCCGTATAAGACAACTGTGACGTCACATGTCTGTGATTTGCTTGTAGAAACCCACACGCACGAGAGTAAAACCACCCAACTAGTGACGTGAATACAAGGTTATGCAATACAACCAGCCACGAAAACCTTTCCGCGAAACACAGGCGTCTCCAGGTATAGTTAATAGGGCCAAGAAGTTTTCGCGATAAGATTGTCGCCCCAGTTTGTTTCGGTGTCTTACGTGGACATCTGCAGTTCCGATTCCTAGTTGGTGATTGGATGTTTTAAATCTCACGTTTCTTGTCATTCTGTCCACAAGTCACAGACGTGTGGTGTTGCAGTTGCTTTGTTATGATTAGAGGTAGGTACGTCAATTTCGCGGATTCACCTGGCAGCAGCCTAGACTTGTCAGTCCTATACACTCACTGGCCACAATCGATTATCTATTGGCTTATAACCGTACAAGCAGGTAGCAAGCGATAGCACTTCGCATTATTTCCTTATTTACTTCTGGCTTGCAGTAGTCAAACGCGTTTCGTAACAGCCACCAGCAAGTCATAGACATGTCAATGAAGTATACATAATTGGCGTTCAACCTGACCTGGAATGTATCTGCGAAATTTATGTACCTCTAGTTATGATTGGAGCATAATGAGAGGCTTCATTTCACAAGACACACTGCCAATACCACGATTTAGAGATGCAGATATGGACATATGGTATTGAAACTAACTGGGGCAAAATTCTTATCACGAAAAGTTCCTGGTCCTAATAATTAAGGTTCAGTGTGTGCGTGTGTGTGTAGGTTAGTGATAGAGCTCTAACATATGACTGTAATGTGTGTGTTGCAGCTGGTGTCTAACGCTATCCTACTGTGCTGTACGAACGTGGCCGGAGTCCTAACTCACTATCCCAGTGAGCTGGCACAGCGACAAGCATTCCTGGAGACAAGGCAGTGCATAGAGGCTCGCCTCACCACACAGCGAGAGAACCAGCAGCAGGTCAGTTGTACCAACATTTACACGACAATGTCTCATGTCTGTTCCTCCGGTTCAATACTAACTAGTTGTTTATTTTTATAAAGGAAGTTTCGAAATTCCGCTTAAATGTTTTGGAGGAACAAAAACTGTTATGAACATATGTCAGAAAGTGTACCGTTTCTGCATTACAGATCAGAGTACATGAAGTACAGTGCATGTGAACTGAATCGTGTCGCTGTGGAATGCCATTGCAGCTATTGTTTGGGGCTATTCGAATTTAATTGGTTGGTAGGCATTGTCGGACGTAGCATCCTACAATAACTACAGAAGGTGAGTTATCGCGGGAGAAGTTGACTGTCTGCTAGGCTTCAGTGTAATGTATTCATACCTGACGCTTTTATTTCGTTACTGGCGAGTCGCTATTATAACTCTAGTGCACCACTACTGAACGTCTGTGATTGGTCTGTAAACAGCTACACCGTGGCACACAACCATATATGACGCAGGACGTTACAGTGATTTGCAGTATACGCTGGGAGGAAACATTCTCGCGATAAATCACTTTCTCTAGCAATAACATAATAAAGTACGCTCTTCATGCACTATTAAGACTGAGTGAAAGTCACTATTTTATATGTTTATATCTTGGCTCATTGCTTATCTTCTTGGTTAAATTTTTGGACTTTAACTTAACTCCAGAATATAATACATACTGACAGAATTTCAGACACCATATATATTTTTGGCGTTACAGATCGAATTGTAGTTACAAGATTCTTATTACTTTCATTTACTGCAATTCGATGTGTAACAATAGTAATGGAAAATAAAGATTTATGGTGTCTAAAATTCTATAAGTATGTAGTCTATTCTGAAGTTAAGTTCACGTTCCATGAATTTATCCAGAAGAAAAGTAAATGACACAAAATACAAAAATTCAAGTTGATGACTCTATCACTCACTAAGTCATCAGTAGGGCCCACGATTTTTGGTGAAAAGAATTCTGCAACAATATGTTTCAATGCCTTATGTGCACATATGCAGGTGTGCTTCGTAGTCAGTGATTGGCTGTTTTAAATTCTCAGCGTCTCGGGGTTTTACCCGCAAATTAGAGACGTGTGGTGGCGCAGTAACCTTGTTCCTGTTGGCACAAGTCAAATGAGCCCCGCCTACATTCTGCCAATAATCAAGAAGTAGACCTGCAGATGTGCGCGTAAGGCATTAAAACAAACTGTTGCAGAATTCTTTTCACCAAAAATCGTGGGCTCTACTCATCAGACTACAGTAACGGTTCTTTTTCTGTCCTATGTCCATACAACACTTTTGTTCCTCTTGATGTTGGTATTGCTACTACAAAATATTGACTTGTAACTACGCAACAACCAGTATATCAGGGAACAAATATCATATCGCTGTGGTACCCCGAGTGCACACTTCTGTGTACTGCGCCCTGAAAACTGACATTAAATGAAGCCTAACGATTAAGAATCAACTGAATGCTAATGATGGAGGATACTGGTTTATTGATCATTCTCGTATGTTCACGTATTAGGAATGAGGAAATAACTGAGTGACTCATGGGTAAAGCAATTTTAGGGGCATTGGTTTTCTACAAAACCAGTATGTGAGGAAAGACAACTATAGTACAATGAAAATAAACATCAGAAAAAAAAGGCTATGCTTTGACCCTAGAACTTTACCTGTGCATCATCATGAACATGTTTGTGTTTGGCAGCTCCAATACTACTGGAGGTCGGATGATGGAATACTTTTAACACTCGGTTTTTAATCCGCAGTTCCCTAACCAAGCGTGTGTTTATTCCTTCTACCACGTACAGACATTGAAGAGGTATTTAGGCGTGTTCACGCTTATGTGTTGGTTTTGATAAATTTTGATAATGTTTTTGCACTTTACAACGGCGATATTTGTAGATACTGTTGTAATGATTACACCGGAACAGACGTGCCGGCGTGCCAATAATAATTTCAGAATGTATGGCTTTATAAAGATATACAATATTCTTATTATGAAGTCCCATTGCAACAAACATCCAAACTCCCAATATATTTCACGTCTGAGATTGCCTTAAGCTGAATGCCAAGACGAACTTCCAGGGCGACACCCACCCTGACCAGAATTTCGGACCCATATTCGTTAAACTTTCAGTCCCGTACCGTAACTTTCTAAGTTAGTGTAGTTAAGTAACTATATCCAGCCTGTTGCTATAATCTCCCTAATGGATTCCTGAGCGGAAGTAATGAACGTGGCCTAACCTCATCTCAAGCTTCATAACTCAGCCGTGACAGCTATCACTCACACTGTGTCCATCTTGTTGAAGGTACATCTCGTTGACAAGTAGCTCTGATCAAAGTTTACGCGTGTACGCATATGTACAGTACATAACTGTTCTAGGAACACAATTTGTTTCCATATAAAGTAAAACGTTATTATTTGTAGACGCTAAGTTTTACTAAGGGGAGAGAGAGTGTTAGACAATTGAAATGAATTTTCAGTTTTTGAACCATACTATTTATTCAAATTTTATTATCAAAATATTCTCTTCTACAAAGCATAGAATATATTATTGGTAAACTGCTTGACATAAATAATAATACAATCTTTCATTAATTTGCCATACAATATCATTGCAAGCGAATTATAGGTTAACTTTCAAGAATTCTCTTTCGAATACACTATTTGACAAATTAATTAAAGATCCATTATTATTAATGTCTAGCAGTTTACCAATAATATGCCCTATGCTTTGTAGAAGAGAAAATATTCATAATACAATTTGAAAAAATGTTAGGGCTCACAAACTGAAAATGCAATGAAATTATTTAACACTCCCTCTTAAGGTTAAATGTCACCATAATGTTTTCTAAATTCTTCCACCACGAGGCAGCACCAAAACGAGCTGCTTTTATTCCTTGGTTTCCTCCAGAACGAGTGAACCGATTTTCAATCTGAAAACGGTAAGTTGTGTTATGTTAACAAGAAAATGTTGATAATTATGTTTCAACCACGTGGATTAAGCGAAAATTTGAGTTTGATTACCCAACTTCTAAAATAAAAGTTTTTTTTAAAATGTGAGCTAACGATGTGATGTTCAGAGTACACATATCTATTAGATAACGAAGCCTATGAGTAGAGACACTGGAAAATCGCGAAAATGTTTAAAATAGTCTCCAATAAACTGTATTATATTAACAGTGACACGTGTGAACAGTTGTGGGACAAATCATACACGCTGTGTGTCCAAGCTGTGCAGTTCTAACTGGGCATGTTGTAGAGAGAAACAATGCTACAAATAAACGA
The DNA here is from genome assembly GCA_003012365.1 of Medauroidea extradentata. NCBI lineage: Eukaryota > Metazoa > Arthropoda > Insecta > Phasmatodea > Phasmatidae > Medauroidea > Medauroidea extradentata. The sequence continues at coordinate 9,496 of PNEQ01038029.1, forward strand.
TAGCCAATGTTGATACGAAACATTCAGTGTTACATACATCACGTTGGAGCCTAGCAAACTGTCAACTATTCCCGCGATTTTCCAGTTTCTCTACCTATGAGATATGTAAGATAAAGTTAGTAAATCAGTCATATTGGGGGCGAGTGAAGGAATAGAGAGATAAAGAGAGATTCACGTGTTGAGCAAAGAAAGAAGAAGCTACTGCGCGGAGATGACTGAAACTCAAGGTGCGGTGCGTGTCATGTATCGAGGTTGGCAAATGAAATGTTCTCATCATTACAGAGCGAATGTATGGTGGCCACATTGTAGTGAAGACAACGCCATCACCTAGTGCTACAGAAGTCAGTCAAATATTTCAGTAATGCTATGATGTTTAAGTGCGTGATATATTGATACAAGTCAACTCCCGATTATCCGTGTTTATTGGTGCCGCACAATGCACGGATAGTCGGGAAACACGGATAATGCGAAAATAGTACATTTGTAAATATAAACACGTAAAAACAATTTAATTTATTTACAATTGACTCACCATAACGTCTTGTGGTTTTGCCTACAAATACCGTATTTTACACCCTCTTCACAAAAATGATTAAAAATAAGTCCGAGGTGCACGGTAAACAAGAGAAAAAAGATGTTGAAATATCGTTAGTCCATTATTGTGTAATCTTGTTAATCCATTCTTTCACGCAGGAGTTGACATCTTCCAAAAAGGATTTTTTGCGAACATTTTTGGTTTTAACAGTGTTAAACATACAAAAACATGCACGGAAAACCACAAAACCTGTTAATCTGTGCACGGATAGTCGGGAGTTTACTGACGTGATGTAAACAAAATGGAAGGTGAAAGAAATACCTGCAGTAGATTTTTCACAAAAAGGAAAACGCAAGGTTCGATTCTTCTGCAGAATGAGAAAAATCGGGACTGAAGAAGGAAAAACAATAAATAATAAATAATTTTTTTACGTAGACAATCCTGTGGCTCACATACTATATGCGTATCTCTAACCCGACCTAATCCAGTCTAACCCGACCAAACCCAACCCGACCTAACCTAACCCAACCCGACCTAACCCAACCTAATCAATCTTAACCTAACCCAAGTTAACCTAACTTAGCATGCACTAATTTTCACATCCTGCACTAAGTTGCACTTTCTTGAACTAAGTTACACTTTCTTGCACTAAGTTGCACTTTCTTGCACTAAGTTACACTTTCCTGCACAAAAAATACACTATCTTGCACTAAGTTACACTTTCTTGCACTAATTTACACTTTCTTGCACTAAGTTGCACTTTCTTACACTAAGTTGCACTCTCTTACACTAAGTTTCGTTTTCTTACTCTAACTTTCACTTTCTTGTCTTAAGTAGCATTAATATTCTCTAGGCAGCACTAACTTACACATTCGTGCACTAAGATGCATATTTGTGATAAGTCGCACTCATTGCGCTTAGATGCACACACTATCAAAACTATACCTAACCTAACCTAACCCAATCTAACCTAAAGCAATCTAACCCAACCCGACTTACCCCAGTCTAACCCAACCAAACCCAACCCGACCCAATCTAAACCAACCTAAACCAACCTAATCAAACCTAACCTATCCCAACCTAACGTAACCTAACCTAACCCAACCTAACCTAACCCAACCTATCCCAACCTAACATAACCTAACCCAATCTAACCTAACCTAACCCAACCAAACCTAACCTAACCAAACCTAACCTAACCCAACCTTACCTAACCCAACCTTACCTAACCCAACATATCCCAAATTAACCCAACCTTACCTAACCCAACATATCCCAACATAACCCAACCTTACCTAACCCAACCTAACCTAACCCAACCTAACCCAAACATAACAAATCTAACCTAACCTAACCCAAACTAACCTAACATAACCCAACCTAACCTAACCTAACCCAACCTAACCTAACCCAACCTAACC
>PNEQ01038037.1:8904-21351 GCA_003012365.1 Medauroidea extradentata
GCGTATTTTTAAATCTTTTTTTCATGATGGTATTTACTTGCGTAATACAGTAATTATTGCAGTTACCTCACCCTCGACGCGTTTGAAAAGTTAAAACAAATATATTATTTGCTCATATTCTGTTTTACCGGCGGATTCTTTAATCATACAAAAACGTCATAACAATAATGTTACTTACAGCCGGTTCATAATATTATATCCTCGTAATAATGATATTTTATGGTTTCAGTAAAATATCGTGCCGCTGCTAGGCAGTAAGACTAAAGTGCCTGTGTTGTTATTCGTAGGTTAGTCGTTCTACCATTTTACATTTGTTACATGTAGTTCAGAAACGTTTATTTTATAGAAATATTTCGTAAAAGTGATTAACAGAAGCGTTAAATAACGAGATCTGAAGCAGAAATCGTTGAAACATATTCCAAAGTCTGTGTAAATATATGTTGCAAGAGTTAAACCGTTTAGAATGCTGCGTAAGAAGGCGGCAACCAGTGAAATCGAACGTAGCTCCGTCGCTAGCGCGCCGCGAGCAGAATTCAAGCCGGTTGCGGGTGGGTAGGCAGCCCACTTGCCAGTTCTGTGTTGAATCGAAACATACTGTACATTCCTCCTGCCGTAAATATACACAGAAACTGAGCTGTCATTCTTATCTTATAAAGCAATACCTTTCTCGCGGCCATACCACTGCCCGGCACTGTGCGTTGTTGAGTGAGTGGGGAACTTCATTTTATAGAGATTAAGAGCCCCACTCATTCATTCACTCAATCATCAACGCACAGCTCAAACCGCTGGACTAGAAACGTGCAATTTTCAACGTAGCTTCCTCTCACGGCGTAGGCACCCACAAAGGAAGAATTTTTCTAAATTCGAAATTTAAAGGTGTGAAAAGGGGTAAAACGTGTTTTCGCGAAATTCTCGATCACTCTCTAATCTGATGATACATTGTTAATATTTTTACTTCAAAATTTTGCGTAAGCAAATGCATATTTCAAAATTTTTCGATTTTTATAAAATCGGAAATTATGGGGACTAAAAGCCGTTAAATGTGTTTTCAATAAATCTTCTATTTCTCTTAAACCACTTAAGATGTCGAGGTGATCTTTGCATCATGTAAATGTATAAAAAGTAATTTCATGGTTTTTCACAATTCGTTCTTGAAAGCCGTTAAAGGCCTTAAACATGTTTTCAATTAATCATCCGTATCTCCTGAACCATTTGAGGTTTCGTTAAAATGAAGCTTAGGCAAATACCTAAAAATCTATTTCAGGATTCTTAAATATTCGTCCTTGAAAGCTGGTAAAAAAATAAAACGTGTTTCCAAGTAATTATCGGTATCTCCCAAATCATTTGAGATATCGGGGAGTTTTTTGCTATAAAATTAAGCTTATGTAAGTATATAAAAACAGAACTCGAAATTTAAGACGATAAAAAGCTGGAATGTAATAATTTGGAGATAATAAAATAAACCTGACGAGAAATCGGCATGCTTATTTCTTTAAAGTTTGCGTACGTAAATATATACAAACTAATTAAAGGTAATTAAGAAATTAAAGATTTACAGAGAATGCAGTAACACCATCAATCAATACTTAATTAAAAGTTAGTTACCCTTTTCTATAGTACACGCGAGCGAAGCCGCAACAGGACAGCTAGTTTTATGTGTAGAGATTGTCGTGTGCAGTTACAACGAAGGCTGTGCACTTCAAAAGAGAGAAATGTACGTGAACTTGATGACAATTATTACATACTGAAAATTAAACTTTTAGGATCAGTGTTTCTTCCAGCAGAATCAGTTGTATCAAAACGTTATTGCTGTGATTCTTATCTGTGTAGTTTTTAAGGGTACCAGAATCATTTATGTTTTCTTGAGAATATTTTTAACTGCAAAATCATATCTGATACAGTAGTACTGTATGTAGGTAAGACAACAAATAAAATACTTTGTTACATATAAAGAACTCTAATTATTTTCTTAGGATTAAATAGCATGCATATAAATAGCTCCATTCTGGTTACTTTTTGCCATGAAAACATCTACGCAATTCCCCTATATTGCTATAAGTTTGTATATTGGTTTGCTGTTGATGTGAAAAAAAAAAAAAAGTAAATTAAACACTGGCGATTTTTTTTTTTTTTTTTTTTTTTTTTTTTTTTTTTTTTTTTTTTTTTTTTTTTTTTTTTTTTTTTTTTTTTTTTTTTTTTTTTTTTTTTTTTTTTTTTTTTTTTTTTTACGTTTGAGGCACCGAAATAGGGAAAGCGAGAAGACGAATACAATACGTCCGTCAAACGCGTCATAGTCTCTAGGCGCGGATAGCGTGCAATATTTCCTCAGATAGTGTTTTACAATCGGACTTCTGGAGATGACCCTGTTATTTTATTTGTGGGAAGTATGAGGTAAAGTCCAATGCGGGGTTCTACGATTTTGTTTTGCGATTTCGGTCGATGTTTTCTCAGCTACAACAACGTGAAATAAAGGGATTTTTAGCACTTTCGAGGATCTTGGTAATAACGTTTTTAAATAGTGGACGGCATTAAAAAAACCGTAGGAACACATTTTAAAGTTATTATCATAACTGTTTTTTGGGCGTACACCACTGCGGGCGGATGTTGCCATTTTTGCAGAAAAACCCACAATAAAACAAACAAAAACAAAAAAAGCCAGTAAGCCATAGTCAACAGACATAAAACACACACACGTATATATTTTTTTCATACATATACAGGAATAATCAGAAAAACACCGACGAAATCGGGCAGGTGATTCCTTGTCGAAAAATAAGTAGATAACGTGTTTTGCACTTTTCACCTAAATGTAATATTAAGGGAGTAATGGCCCTTTGAAAATCAAATTTGAAATTCGAATTTCCCCAAAATAACAGAATCGAAATGATGCACAAGAACAATATTTTAAGCGTTGCTTTATGCTACTGGGATCATCAAACCCACAGAAAATGCTGGTTGATACTTTCCACCCTTACGAAAATAACACGGTTGGCCTCCCGCCAATTGCATACAAAGTTTGTACCGTCAGGATATTTTAAACTATTAGGTTGGTTTATTGTAAAATGTGACCTGTTGAACAAAAAAGGTCCTCTTGTAGCAAATGTCTAGGACCCGTCGTTTCATAGAAATTAAACCCGAAACTTTAGTGGCACTTGTTTATCACTACACTTTAGGTTACAGATCCTAGAGCATAGGCAAAACTACGTGCATGTGTGTGTTGTTGCGTCTACTGCAGTGAGTCAGATAAATGCCGTCAGGTATAAGTAAGACGAAAATGGAAACCACATTTCTCGAAATTGATTATTAAGGGAGATGTGCACCCCCGAAAGAGGGATTGTGAAGAACATTTACAGTATATTACAAAGTATTGAGATGAAGCGAATATGCGAATCGTGGTTTGTAATAGGAGATAAGTTACGACGGGAAATGTGGTTGCAAATACCATCCCCTTGCAGTATGAAAATGGGTATTGCCACCCTGCATTTGCATGAAACATGTTGACGAACACGCGTAACAGATTTAATTGATGTATTTATCCATTAGTACGTTACAATTAAGACAAGAGGAAGTCTTGTCCGGACACACTCAGGACAACCGTTCGTAAGAAATCCGTGGGGACATTATTTTAAACAGAAAGTGAGTGGCCCGACCGGTAATTCACTTCACACGGGACGTACAACATGATGAAAGACGGACAATGTTTTTATGTTAATAGTCATGATACTTTATTTTACCAATGTACACGAAACTTTACACATTAAAATTACAGTGGGTGCTTTCGCTGTTACACCATGTAGTTAAAGGAGTTGTTTGCCATGAAAGCAACACACATCACGTAATGCTTACTTACACTTGCTGAGAGGGCCTGTTGGATACCTGTGTTTAAGCTACGTTCCTAAAGCTGCCGGCTGGCAAGCCCATTTGACTGCTATAGGACACAGCTGTTGATCGTGCACACAGGCTAGAAAACGGTATGACTGCATCGCCAATGCTAACACGAACTCGTAGGTGTTCAGTTGGTTGTGTACTTTTCGTGCAACATGAATCGGTATACGTGGGTGGAACTAGCGGACATGCACTTAGTGTATGGTGCAGCACAGGAATGTGGTAGAAAAGCTCGCAGGTTGTATGCTAATAAGTATCCCAGGAGGCAAGTGCCTCACCACTCTACTTTTGCTGCCATTGACCAGCGCCTACGTGATACAGGAACATTTGAGAAAAGAAAACATGATTCAGGGTGCATACGTCGAGTGCGTACAAGACAGTTCGAAGAGCAGGTCCTTGCTACCATTGAAGAGACACCGTTCACAAGCACCCGAGCCATTGCCAACGCTATGAATGCCAGCCAAAGTAGTGTGCATCGGGTTCTCCGCGAGAAACTACTCCGTCCGTATCACCTGCATACGGTACAAGCGGCTGGTCCAGCCGATTTCCCTCAACGGCTACGATACGCTCGCTAGTACCTACAACAGTGCAATATTCAGCGAAATTTCTCCAGTTCGATTCTGTGGACGGACGAGGCGTGCTTGACACGCGGTGGTATTTGTAATACCTGGAATAGCCATGTATGGGCGGAAGACAACCCACACAGTACCCGCATACGCAGCCATCAGCAACGGTTTGCTGAAAAAATTTGGGCGTGTATGTTGGGAAACAATGTAATTGGGCCATTCCGTCTACCTCCTCGACTGAATGCTGTGGTTTGCCATCGGTTCCTTGAGCACATGCTACCAGAACTCCTGGAGGATGTTCCATTCGATGTACGTATTAATGCGTGGTTTCAGCATGATGGCGCACCAGCACATTTTGGCCGGAATGTGGGAGCATATCTCGATGCGTTATATCCTCACCGCTGGATTGGTCGAGGTGGACACATTTCCTGGCCCGCCCGTTCTCCTGACCTCACACCTCTCGATTTTTTTTTGTTTGGGGACGTACAAAATCATTAGTGAACGACACGCCGGTGGAGGGTGAAGAGGACCTACTAGTGAGAATCGATAATGCATTCGCGTCCATCCGCCAGATGCCAGGTGTTTTTGAGAGGGTCCGACAGTCCCTGCAGCGTCGTTGTCATATGTGCGTTGAAGTTGATGGTCGGCAATTTGAACAGCTCCTTTAAGGATTAATTACCTTTACCCAATGTGTTGTGGACGAAGGTTACCCATTTTCATACTGCAAGGGGATGGTATTTGCAACCACATTTCCCGTGGTGACTTATCTCCTATTGCCAACCACGATTCGCCTATTCGCTTCATCTCAATACTTTGTAAAATACTGTAAATGTTTTTCACAATCCCTCTTTCGGGGGTGCACAGCTCCCTTAATAATCAATTTCGAGAAATTTGGTTTCCATTTTCGTCTTGCTTTTACCTGACGGCATTTATCTGACTCACTGCAGTAGACACAACAACACACACATGCACGTAGTTTTGCCTATGCTCTAGGATCTGTAACCTAAAGTGTAGCGATAAACAAGTGCCACTAAATTTTCGGGTGTAATTTCTATGAAACGACGGGTCCTAGACATCTGCTACAACATGACCTTTTTTGCTCAACAGGTCACATTTTACAATAAACCAACCTAATAGTTTAAAATATCCTGACGGTACAAACTTTGTATGCAATTGGCGGGTGGCCAACCGTGTTATTTTCGTAAGGGTGGAAAGTATCAACCAGCATTTTCTGTGGGTTTGATGATCCCAGTAGCATAAAGCAACGCTGAAAATATTGTACTTGTGCATCATTTCGTTTCTGTTATTTTGGGGAAATTCGAATTTCAAATTTGATTTTCAAAGGGCCATTACTCCCTTAATATTACATTTAGGTGAAAAGTGCAAAACGCGTTTTCTACTTATTTTTCCACAAGGAATCACCTGCCCGATTTTGTCGGTGTTTTTCTGATTCATCCTGTATATGTGTGTGTCTTTTAATGTCTTTTAACTACAGCTTACTGACTTTCGTTCTTTTGTTTTTTGTTATATTGTGAGTTTTTCTGCAATGTGGCAATAGTCTCCCGCAATGCAATGGCGTATGCCCAAAAACACTCACTGTTACGCATTTAATACGAACCCATTGCAAGAATCGTTTAAAGATCGCAGTTTAAGGGTGCGTGGAAGATAAATAAACGCTGAAGACATCAATGGACGACTTGAAAAGAGGCGGAGCTTCAGTCAGGTGTGGGATACAATTCCTATCTCCATGGATACCGCACCCGAACATAACCTTCATTTAGCTGTTTGGCTTCACATGTCCCGGATGAGATGTACGTCAAGAAAATTGATTATTTGTTTGGAATTTGTCGCTTTTTCAGGTAAACATAAATCTTATGTATTTGCATATCGTAACCATGAAATTGAAACTAATATTTTGTACCCTTACGTGCAAATCTATGAATGCGCAAAATTTTTGCTTTCTGCAATTACCAACTAACAAATCAGCATGTTTGTAAACAAGCTTTGTTTCCCACAGTATTTCCCCTGCGGTGTGACGTCAGGGGGCATGTACTTCAAGTCGTCCATTGATTTCTACGTTTTTTTTTCGAAGCCAATATGGATAAAATACTCCATGACAATCATAGATAATGGTATTTGCCAACTTTATGAGTAAATATTTATCCAAAATTCCTTATGCGTGATCTCTTGCGCCGCAGTTAAATGCACGAGGTTCCGGCGTCAGAGATTGTGCCTCAGAAGTTCCTAACACTGGAAACAATTTTGTTTAGAACGTTAGCTAAAACTATTGTCTGGGATTGCTATTGTTTAATTTTCGCAAATTCGCTTCAAGAAACCTACAGTTATAGAGTAATGCTTTTAACGTTGAATTATGTACCACGTTCTCTTAAAGAGTGTAATATTTTTCATAGATAAACACATTAGAATCATTTTTAATAGTTATTCGTGAAAAATATTTTTGTACCATGCTACAGCACGTCCACTGACTCTTAAGATGTTATTTTCGGTAATTAGCACAGCCTCGTATTCGGCCTACTGTGATGAATGTGTAACATATAAAATACTGTGTTTAAATACGTTAAGTCGATTGAACTGTAGGACACACAATGACCGCACACTGACAGCATGGTGGAACATAATGAAGGCAGAGAGACAGTGTATACGACGCAGTGTTGTGTTAACAGGACAGGTGTGGTGGTTGGAGACCCACGATCCACGTGTCAGCTCAAGGACGGACAGCATGTATGTCAGCACACACTGCCTGTAGAACAAGCTATCGCACACCCGGACTACAGTCCACAGAGCTCGGACAAACAACATGACGTCGGCCTAATCCGTCTGGCACAGCCCATCTCGCTCTCAGGTCAGTTGTTAGCAGGTGGTAGCTGCCCGAGAGTCTAGCTACACTCTGTACTATTTACTGTTCTATTACACTTATACTATACTGCATGTCTAGTTAGGATAATACTCCCACTTTGGTAAGGTAATTGAACTTTACGTCTCGTCATTAGAGGCGGTGGTACTATGACAGGAACTGGGAGAGGAGTCGGGAGTCGCCCATGGCCTCTGTTAAGGAACCATCCCAACATTCACCTGGAGAGATTTCGAGAGAATGCTAAACCAAAATGAGAATTGCCGGAGCCGGGTTTCGAACCCGGAAACTCACGAATGTGAGTCCAGAATGTAACTCGCTCGGCACTGCCGCTTAGACTAACAATTGCGCGTAGCGAGTTATTAAACCCTACCCTCCCCAACTCGTTCCCCTCGTTTGCTTGTTGGTTACCGAAAATTTTAAACGTGGACCGAAGAACATGAATACACAATAAAAATGTGTTCCTTCAGAATTTCTTTCGTTGAAAAATATTCTGCTTGCATGATCATAAACTGGGATTACTTTTAATAGCACGCTGACTACAGGCGTTTTCGAAAGCTCAAGAGGATAGTGCAGCTAAGACAAAAGTTCATCTTATGGTTTTCAAACCGTAACTCGAGTAAAGTTTACCCGAAAACAACTGTTCACTTCACAGCTTCTCGATTAACTCCTCACTTATATCGTGCTCTCGAGCAGGGTGAGCGGCGTATCCGCCGAACAGACTAAAATCGCCATTTTGCGCGAAAAATGTAAACAATACACATAACCATAGAAACGTAATGCACTGTGTTCAAAATATCGAAGCAACAAGCACGAAACTAATGTTATATGTAACATAAATAAAATAACGTGTAACGAATGTCGGTACTGTGACGTCGCATTTAGCGAAATATTTAACAGTACACATACTTCCCCGCCATCTTGAAACCCTGAACAGCATTACAAGCATTAATCAAGATCCTTGCGTATGACAAAACCTGGCCACGTGCCTGTGCAAAAACTTGCCCTACTAAAACTCGAGGTATTTGAAAACCCCTTACGCTACACTCAAAATATTTTTTTTTTTTAGGCTTTTGAGTAGGACATTAGTAAGTGACTGTGTTCGAGTATTATAAGTTATTACTTACTTGAACACTTTTTAAAATTAATTTTTTACGCAACTATTAGCCTAAGTTACTTAAGGTCACGCCCAGCCTTCCCAAAGTAACCCAAGTTTATGGTATGTTTTGTTCTGCTCTGTAGTTTACAGTTGAGATTTAAACTTCGCACATTTTATATAAACTTTTAGCATTACCTGTTTTTAGAAACTCATGCACACCGGCACGTCTAGGTTCTTGAAATTGTAGTAAATAAAGACCAACTTCATTTAAATACAACCTTAGTTGAGTACTTTATTTTCATGCCATTTTAAAACAACAATTCAACAAACTTATTATTTTAGCTTGGAGAAAAAAAAAACAAAACATTAAATAATCGTCAAAAATAGAGTACATTTATCTAATACATGACATCCTCCCACCTTGAGTTGGTAGGAAAACAACTCAACCATCTTACATAAAATTGGTAATATAAATACAATTCACAAGTCTAATCTGTTTGGAATTTTTACATTTCTACCACTTCGAGTGTTTTCTTTTGACATTACTTCTCTTAGGTCGGGATTCTTTGTTTTAGGAAGTCCCTTTTGTTGTATATTTGTATCTTTGACCCAATCCGATGATACCTCTAATGGGTATATTCTCTGAATCGGACGTAACAATGTAGAAGTAGCTGTTTTTAAACGTACAAGACGAATAACATTGTCTGTTCCAGGAATGATTTCTATGATGCGGCCTAATGGCCAGTCTACACGTTTAGTATGGTCACTCCCAATCAAAACGACATCTCCTAGTCTTATCTGATCCTTAACCTTCTTAGATTCAGGTCTTTGAATTAAAAGTCCCAAATATTCTAATCTGAATCTATTCCTCAAATCATTCATTAATTTTTGTCTATACATTAATCTTCTATTGAGTGATTTCTCATCTACACTATCACAATCACCCACTCCCGTCTCACACACATCATTCAAGAATAAGGATGGGGACAAGGGAAGAAGTTTATGATCTGAGTCAGATAAATAAGTCAAAGGTCGAGAATTAATAGTTGATTCTGTATCACACAGGACAGTATTCATTTCTTCGTTTGTGAGAAGAGCCTTTCCCAAAACTTTCCGAAGAATTTGTTTCATCATCCCTACAAGCCTTTCCCAGAAACCACCCCACCATGGTGCAGAAGGGGGAATGAACTTCCATTCTATTCTATTCAGACTGGAATATTGTATGACCTTACTCCATTCGATTGATTTTAAATCATTTGAAGCACCTACAAAATTTTTCCCATTATCTGAGTAAATTATGTTAGGTCGACCACGACGAGCTATAAAACGTCTGAGTCCTTGTAGAAAGGTTTCTGAAGACAGTGATGATAATAACTCTAGGTGTATTGCTCGGTAAACAGCACAAGTGAATAAGCAAATCCAAGCCTTAATACCGCTCTTCAAGTGAACTGGCCCTGCCAAATCAACACCTATTATCTCGAATACTGCTGCATCCTTGATTCGATCCTTTGGTAGAGGAGCAGTGGGTGTATCTAAACTACGCGCTTTATGTCTAAGACAAACTACGCATTTTGAAAGCACATTCCGGATTGTTTTTCTGGCTTTTAAAATCCAAAATTGTTCCCTCAAAATATTAAAAAGTGTTTGGATGCCTACATGAGAATTCTTTTTATGTTCGTTCACGATCAAACGATATACTACTGGGTGCGCAGAAGGTAATATCATGGGCATACAAAAATATTCATTATCGTGTCTGTTAACCAGTCTGGTCTTGACTCTAAGAATACCTTCATTATCTTTAAATACTTTTAAACTGCTAAGACATTTGTCATTCTCTGATATGAAAGATTCGTTCTGTATAAGTCTGACAAGTGTTTTTTCAGCTAAGCGTATTTCTGCGTAGGTTAAGTCTCCCTTCCTTTTTGAACGTACATTTTTAGAGTTGTGTATGAATCTGTTCACCCACGCAATCATACGAACGATTTTGTCGTAATTCGAAAAATATCGAGAGTACCAACTAAGACCATGAAATTTGCATTGTTTATTGAGTATATCCTTAGGAGTAGTGCACCAAACACAGGAAAATGAGTTTTCTATTAAACAACTCATTGTCTGAGTTGATTTTTTTTTCTTGTGAAACCGATTCGGTATCTATTGTTGGAGTTTCACAGGGCCACTCTTTTTTATTCTTTTGTAGCCACTCTGGTCCCTCCCACCATCTAAGAGCTAATAATCTATCTGCTAGACAACCCCTCGAAGGGAGATCGGCAGGATTTAGTAGACTAGGAACATATCTCCACATTTCCGGTGAAGTCAAAATGCAAATTTCTTTAACTCGATTATTGACAAACATAGTCCAAGATTTCCTCTTTTGAATCCATGTCAAAGTAGTAGTGGAGTCTGTCCAGAAATACAATTCTACATCTTGGTAGTTAAGTCCGTTTAACACGTAATTACCTAACCTAGCGCCTATTGTCGCGGCAATCAGCTCGAGTCGAGGTATGGTGACAGTCTTTAAAGGGGCTACTCTCGATCTGGCTGCGAGAAGATGTACTTTAATCGAACCATTGAAGTCAATTCTTACAAACACCACTGCCGCGTAAGCTTGAGCACTAGCGTCGCAAAAAGTATGTAAACTGACCTTCGCTATGTTATCAGAGAGATGAAACCAACGAGGAATCCTCATCTCTTTAAGGAAACACAGACTAGAATACCAAGTTATAAATTGGTTCTTAATGTCAGTACCGACCTCTTCATCCCAAGATAGACCGTTTGACCACAACTTTTGTAATAAAAGTTTGGGAATTAAAAGTACTGGACTAGCTATTCCAATGGGATCAAACACTCTTTGAGTAATAGACAGAATCGATCTCTTTGTGACTGTACCTAATACAAAATTCTGTACCATTCCAAATTTAAAAATAATGTGTCAGATTCTAGATCCCAACGTAAGCCTAATACAGTTGCGACTTCTTCAGTAGTAAAATTTTTATTATTAGACTGCCAATCCCCAAGGTTGAATTTTCCATCCATCATTACATCGCGAGACTCATTAATGAACCCTCTTAATTCAAATTCTGTGTCAACACTAGTAATTACATTGTCAACATATAGACATCGTTTGAGTCGTATTAGTCTTTCCTGACTATATTTACATTCCTTCAATGCCTTATTCAAATGATAGTCGAGAATTGCTCCTAAAAGGAAGGGACTACACTTTAGTCCAAATACTACACTTCGATGACGAAAAATTCTAATACTATTGGTGTCATCTGGGTCACACCAGAAAAATTTAAGAAAATCTCTATCTTCTTGTCGGATGCTGATTTGTAGAAAAGCCTTTTCTATATCAGCTACCACTCCAAACTTTCTTTCTCGAAATTTAAGTAACAGTAAGGGAATTTGTTCAATCAAATTGGACCCACACTCTAAACATTGATTAAGAGGAGAATTTTTTTCTCTGGCTGATGCATCAAATACAGGGCGAATATAAGTAGTGCTGTTATTTTTAATAACAGCCCTATGTGGTAGGTAGTGACCATACTCTGTTATTTCATCGACTGGCACTTCTTCAATTATTCCTAAATTTTGCCATTCAGTCAGAACTGCATCATAAGAATGGAGAAAATTTTGAGAATGTAGTTTTCTAGTGGTAGATCCTAACCTCTTTAGAGCTAATTCTCTATTACTAGGAATAGGTAAATGATCTTCTTTCCATAATAATGCTACTTCATAACGATTTTCATCATTTATCACTACACTGCTTTGAAATTCATCTTTTATTTGTTGTTGTCTATCAAGCTTGGACAATTTTGTAGCTGAATCGAATATACCAATGGTATCTAGACTCCAGAGGTCATTAACTTCAGTAATGAACAGAGTTGTGACTTCTACAGTCAGACTAGTAGATGATTGTTGTGGAACCTTCCCCATTAATGTCCATCCTAAATTTGTTTCTACAGCCACTAGACCAGAAGAAAGCATTTTAATATTTCCAGTCATGAGCCTGCCTGCAACATCGGCAC
>PNEQ01038038.1:0-21262 GCA_003012365.1 Medauroidea extradentata
ATATATATATATATATATATATATATATATATATATATATATATATATATGTGTGTGTGTGTGTGTGTGTGTGTATGTATGTATGTATGTGTGTGTTAAATTATATTCGGCGAGTCGCCGTACATACAACTTCTAGAACCTATTCCCACTTTATTGATCTCGGTGATGATAAAGTTGCTGTAGAAACTATTTGGGTGTTTTTAAACACCCTGAAAACTATAAACAAATAAGTATTTTCAATATTAAAAAATTACTCGCAAACATTAATTCATTATTTTTCCCCACAGTTTTATTACTGTAACATAAGTCTCGTCTTCAGAACACAGAAAAATGTTTCTGTCCGAAAGCGAAATCATTCAAACTTATTGAGTACCACCGAATACAATTACGCATGTTAATCACTTGCACTCGTTACTGCTATCATGTTGGCAGCTCCCGAAGTCAGATCCGGCCGCTAAGCTAGTTTCCATCGTGTATATGTTATTCAAAAACAGTAAACCATTTATGAATTTTATCTGCTTATGGAAAGTGTTCACGAAGTGAAGGTTGTTGACTCAACAAAGAGTAAGAAAGTGATGAGGGTAGTACCATGCCATTGGTTGGTTTGAGCTGCTCGCTCACCTTTCTGCGCACGCGCGGGTCATGGAGTAGAGGTGCCTATTTACTGTCGTTGTAGTTCAATAACCTAAAAAAACTGACATTTACAGAGCAAAAAAAATATTTTTCATATTGTTAACCAATCTATGTTAAGTGGCATCTCTACCTGCACTTCAAATGCGTTGCAGCGAACTACTACCATTATTTTTTTACGAAAATATTTAACGCTCATTATTTGTCTATCTACAAAGAGAACATAAACTTCAAACTATGTTGCTAGAGTTTTAAAAATTTGGCACGTTTGTTGGAAACATAATTTTCGGGCTCCTCAAAATGGCAAAAAAAAAAAAAATGGCTTTTCTAGACTGTCGTACATGAAAAAATTACAAAGAGATTCGAATAACACAACCATATAAACAAGCGATAACTTATAAACTCTACATCCTACAAATAAAATAATGTGGTCACCGTTTAAAGTCCCACAGGAAAAAGTATGATAGTAAAGCAACGCACTCCAGCTGAGTGGCTTGAGCGGAGAGGCGATAATTTATTTCATACGTCCGTCAACAGCAACCATACCACTCCTGCCTCACACACATAAACGCAGCCTATCAAGGGAGGCCCCTTAATGTAACCTACTTTATAACTAATTTGAAAGAACGTAAACTAATTGTCACTGGGGAGCGTAAATAGAGCAGAAAAGAGGCCTGCGCAGTACGGATGCGCAGCAGTAACTGAACAGCCAGTACGGCTACACTGATAGCAGAGTCCACAACCGCTTTGGTGTTCATGTGTCACGATGATAGTTTCAGTCTTAGAAATGTGTTTTATAAGCTCAGTACTGAAGATAAGACGGGCAGATTTACCATCATTCTTAAATAGGAAAATGTTGTAGGATATTTACAGCATAATATAGGCGCGTGACATTTTCTTTACCTCGATTACTACCTCAATAAATGTTAAGTTCCCTGTAAAAATTGTAATGCGATGCACACCACTTCTGTGTCTTCCACGTAGAGACTATCCCCAGTAGAAAATTCAATCATTTTTCAGTTGGCCAACTGATGGCAGAAGCGGCCAACGTTCGCTAGTATGATGGTCTGCTTTTGCTGGAATGGTTGTTAATCAGGCCATGTCAGTAAACAAATTTGTAGTTATACTGAAATAATATCAATGTGGGCATCTTAGTTTAAAAATACTGACATATTTCAGTATACAGTCCACAAACAGACTTAGCAAACTAACCCACATGCATATGAGTATAATAAGAATGCTTGTGGTACACTTTTGGCTATCGTGTGGGGGATTTCATTTTGCATCATGTATGCCACATGTGGCTACGAGTGATTTCCAAATGTTTACTGCCTGTGGGCTGCTTAGCACAATCAGATTTGCACAAGTGGACCAGTTGATGTTTGCTATTTGGGATGATATATTCTAAACGGAAGCCTAAATATACCTTACCGCACTAGCGCCTGTAGACCTAGGATACGACAAATATTTCTATAGTAGTATGACAGCGTGTGGAGTGCTAATGGCAACACAGCCTGAGCGTTACTTCACATGCTAGCATTTAGGTGCAATTCACGTGTCGTTGTACAGTCTTCTCGATGGTAGCTCGCCTGTGGTAGACATTCTGCAGTGGCTTCATAATTTTGTCACTAAATAAAAGTATATTGTTCATGACGACGACACTTTTCTAAGAGTTTTAAACAAAATACGCTCACTATCCCCATTTTCGGCTGTGAGAAAACAAGTTTACACATTGCATAAGGTATTCAAATCGTGATACAACTACGAAATGTTCCTTTGAAAATCGAATAATCATCAAAAGGCCGAAGATCTGAACATTGCTTGGTCTAGAAAGGCGGTTACGTTAAAGTCGGATTCACAACCACACTTAACGTACGTACGAACGTACGCACATACGTTACGTATTAGGCTATTGACTGGATTCACAACACTAGACCTGCGCAGAATTAGTTTGTCATAACAAAATTTCGGCAATAGATGATCGTAATTAATTTTAATTATTCTAAGTGAATTAAATTACTTATGTCCAGAAGATAAATTAATTCTCAATATAAATTAATAGTTTATTGAGTTTTACGTTTTCACATGCTGCATTCACAACCACTACTTAGCGTACGTACGAATTAGAAAGTTGATCAACTCTATTACGTACGTACGCACGCTAGCATGCACACTCGGTGTTTCTACTTTTACATGTACGTACGCACATAGGCCTACGTTGCGCGGTGGTTGAGAATCCAACTTTAGGTCTTGACAGGTAGTTATCGTACTGGTGTGAATAACTCGTAAAACTTTTTTACCGAAAGGCTTTGAAAAAATTTGAGACTAAGAACAGTTATACAATGAATAATTGTGTGTAGGCGTTCTGAAAAATAATCTACCGTTCGTTTGTAAAAATAATTTTGCTTCAATTAGGCTAATTTTTATAAAAAATTTGGTGATAATTTGGGTGCAAAAATTTGAACAAACAATGATGTGTATTGCTACCAAATAACTAGGTACAAATTACGGTATACTTGTGACAAAACAACGTAGCGATTCTTCGACATAGAAACTTTGTTGCTTGAAAAAAATATTTTCAAAATCATTTTAAAACTGCCAGGCGAGATTTTAATGTGGCCAGAAGCCTGCCCATGCCGCCTATGAGCATGCAAAATTACTATCGATAGTAGTTTATTCGAAAACTACTCGGCGGACGTAAGTTATTCTTGCCTAGAATATCATTTAAAGGTTGGTACACTTGTGTATACAACTGTCGATTTTCAATTTAACTCTAAAAGTTTGTGTTTACCCTGCCAAAAATGGCGAACATAGGTTGCATTTATGCATAAAAATCTTGGCGTAGAATTTTTTCAAAACTATAGGCGAGTACAATATATCTGCGTTTAAGGCCACAGGTCCCTATGTATGCTTTTTAAGTACGTTTTATTTTTTAAATCCTGAAATGAAGCAGATATCGTAAACACGTTACACGAAAATATTGGAAACTGTTCTACATGGCCAAATTTCTTCAGTACGTATAGGCCTATTTTTTTTTGTAATTTTGGTTCATTATCGAATTTAATGAAATTAAATTAAGTCGTTAATTAGCTAAAATTACGGAAACTTATGTTCTAAAAAATTAGGCTTCATAGAACAAACAATTTCCAGCATTTAAATGTAACGTTTTTGCGATATCCGCCAGCTTTCAGGATTTAAAAAATAAAACTCGTAAAACAGCATAAGTAGGAATTCGTTATAAAATGACTGAAAGTCTCACAGAGGCGTGTTGTTGGCGAGAAGACAGCGTACCCATTCAGTGAGTTGCGCCCAGAGGCTGATGAGAGGCGTGACGCAAATGTTGTGTCGTCCTTACCGCTATCGTAATTCTAAGCCTCAAACGCACAATAAAATCCACCCAGGCAGCCACCTTAATGGTGTTCACGTGACAAAAATGCATAATTTTATATTTTCATGGCATAGTTTTCGTTTCATAGACGTTCCTTGTGACTACATTTTCCGCGCGTAAAATCTTTTAGCTGTCACAGTTTTTCCATTGTCATAAATAAAGTAAATAGTCATAATTTTCAGAATTTTTTTTTAAAAAGTACAAAGTAATAACTTTGTGTGTTTTAAAATAATTCAGCATGTTGCCTATAATATCTAGTTTCAGTGTAAATTATTTCATTCGAGTATGACAATTGGGTTTTATTATTACCACGTTCCCATAACTTGCAAATTTTGACTTTGTCATGTCACTATGGGGAAAACTATGAGAGTTAAAATTTTTTTTTCAAGTGGAAAATGTAGTCTCAAGAATCGTCTATAAAGCGATCGCTATGCCATGCAAATGTAAAATTATGAATTTTTGCCTTAAGGTGAGCACAAGTCTGCACTTGGGGAAGTGATAACCTCCCCTTTCGTTTTCTACCCTTACGACTACATATTTTTCATAAATGGTAAGTTTCTTTAGTTGATTACAGGCTTACACGACCATTGTCGTTATAGCTATTTCGATTTTGAGATCTAACCGAATCGTAATTTTGGAATGCACTGGCATTTAATATAAGAAAAAAAGTTCTCATTTCACCTGCCAGTCAGTTGTATCACGGCTAAAAAAAAAAAAAAAAAAAGAGCTGAAATGCAAACTCAACAATCAGGATTGATGTTGAGACTAATGCTTTGTTTACTAAGGTGAAACATGATACATATCGGCGTCAGTCACCGAACATTTCAGCTATTCGACTTGCCTGGTGAAAGGTTTATTTAGTCACACATTTTATGTCTACTAGTGTACTTACTATATTATACTAGTGATTGTCGTTTCTCTCTTCTTACATTTCCGTGACGCAGTAGCGTAGGTTCTTTCTCGAGAGAACAGTTGTTTTATGGTTCATCCACGTAGATATATAAATGTCCGTCCTCGCCGTTAAACAAGTTTAACGCTGACAGTCCGGAGACATTAACTTTTTACCAACTGTAGCGTTTAATTTACTTTCACATAGAAATTTTAAAAAGGAAGCTGGCGTAGTAAATTTTCTTGACTAGAAAACATAACTGTAATCGTTACGTATGAACGTACGCAAAATAAAAACTCTCATTTAAATAATCAGAAAATAAATAAGTCACGAATATGACTTGGTCGGTATCATTTTAGTAGTTATAACTTCAAAATTTAGTTTTGTTGATTTACAAAAAAAAAAAAAATACGTTTAAAATTTGCTGCACTTTGAGGTGGCATTTTTAGGAAGTTTATGGGGGGAACAGAAAATAGTCAGTAAAAAATTATTGATAGTTAAATATATATCTTGTTATTATATACATCATATTTGACTGTAAAATTTACTAGCAACGGTTAGTTTGAGAAAGCATTTGATGGTATACGAAAACATAATTTAAATAATCATTCTGTCAAACAACTACAGTATATATGCTTGTGATATTGTATGTTTCTGCTCTTATTTTGCCATAAGGAAACAACATACGTCCTGGTGAGATCTTCAAATGTTGGTTGCAGTGGGAGCTTACAATTAGGATTTATTGGTTTGTGGACATACGTCATTGCTCATGTTTTGCTGATCAAACAGGTGCTGAATAACAAAATACAAAAAACACACAAAAACAGAAAATTGCAATCCCAGAGGAATTCTGTCAGTTTGTTGTTATTATTATTATTAATACTTATTTACATTAGACAACAATGAATTCTAAAGGCAGTATTCAGTCGAATATCAACACAACATCCAGACACAAAATACAGAAACAAATAGAACCAGATTCCCAAAATGAAAAAAGACGGAAACTGACAAAAATGAACAGTGAACAGTGGACAAAAAAAAGGGCAACAGACAACACAACACAAGTTAAAAACAACGAAAAATTGCAACGTTTCGTGAATTGCGATCTATTCCCGTCTTCAGGCTGAGACACAGCTAGTCGGAACACCAAGATGCGAATGAAGTTCGCTAGAAAATTGGGATTTACATAGCCTGGATGGTCTCTAACCTGCTCGGCCAACGGTGGCAAAGCATGTGGCTGGGCTCTCAGCCAATTAGAGGCAAATACTCTCCTGATTGGCTGAGCGCAGTGAAGTAATGTTGGCTGGTGTTCTGCCGAGGCTGTCTAACATAGATCTGTTTATTATTTTTTCTAAATTTTATTGTCTAATATGGTTTCTTTTTTTATTAAAAGCAACCACATATTTTTCATTTCAATGGTCTGTTGGCTTGAGATGTTTTTGTTACTGGCTATGTAAACCTATTCTTTTATTTTTAGTTTAATTCTGTGCTTTTCCTTGGCTCCAGCAATATTTTATGGTTTTCCTAACAATTTGCTTTGACGTGGTGAGCAGCCTGGTTGCCCAATAAGGTAATGAATCTAACAATCTCTTTTGTTGCTGCTTTGAGTAGAATGGTATGATAGCATAATGTTATCCTTACAGTGCTTTCTAATACATTACACAGAGCGGCACTGTAACTACTTTATGGTTTCTTTGACAAATGTATTCATAGTTAATAGCTTCGTTTAAACATTTCATCGCCACAGCTAGTTTTAAGTTCAACGTAAAATTCGTTGATCCTTATTAGTACTGTAAAGAACGTCATCGCAAATATGCTCGTATATTTTAGGAACGATAGACCGTATAAGTGTTGGCTATTAGTCGGCGTTTCGTCAAGTTATGCACATCGTCCAGTGCTAACCTGGTCAAATTCTACAATAATGGTTTCATTAAAAATGATCTTTTCCAGACCTGGCATTTTTTCTTTTGTGAAGATTGCAGCAAAATGTACATCACAGTACCAAAGAAACTTAGCAAAATTGAAGGATTAATTATTAAGTTGGTAATATAATCTAAAGTAGCAAGAAGTTACCGAAAATAACAACGGATTGCGCTAATGCCGCATCGGTCAGTTCACTCGTCAATCCACTGCACTTATGTAGCTACCATACTTAAATGTTAATTATTTAATAGAGTAATGTAATCATAACGGAATAAGTTGATTCCCAAAATTCCACGGCGCTGTTGTGATTAACACACTCTCTTGTAAACTATACAAGTTCTGTTATGTTATTTTTAAAAAAACTCTTGCAGTTGAGGTAAATTACAAGTCAAAGAAGTCTTCTTTGGGCATACGCAATTGCAGCAAATGGAGTTGTCACTTAATTTTTTCTGTTTTTCCTGTTCGTCGTTGCAGTTATATTCGTTTGTTGTTTCGTTCCTTCCCAGTTTACTAACGCGATTCCTTTTGTGAAATTATCTGAGTTATTTTATTCCCAAACTGACCACAACCACTCTTGGATGGTTTTCGTTCTTGTGTGTTGTTTTGTTCATTTTACTTTCTTAAATTGTTCCTTGTAATTCACTGACTGAATTCCTTGTGAAATCGCATACATTTTCCTTGCTCTGTCTGTTAACAACAATATTCTATTGGTTGTTTACTGTTGTGTGTATTCGCTGGTTTTCTGTGTTACACTATTGGAAGCTATGACGTTTGTCAAAAATACGTTTCGGTTTGCAAGTTCTGTAATCTCAACAGAATCAGACGGTTCATCTTAAGTATATGGCACTGTTGCAGTAACTATGCTTATTTGTTATCTCCATAGTACCTCTGTTATTATAACAGAATCGGGAAGTATCTGTAACAGTCCACGACACTGTTGTAACTACTATATGTTTTTTGTAAACGTTTGGGAAAAATACAAATTTTAAAGAACATTGATTCGAATTTTCATAACAGCTCTGTTGGGTTAACAATGCTATATTTTATTCTTACAATACTCTAAGACTGTATTTTCAACAACGTGTATTGTTCCTACTACGGAACATACAGTTCCTGCTACAGAAAATTTTGTTCCTAATACAAAACTACTTACAACAGTATTTACATAGTTATGCTTACAATATGGAACGTAAAGTAGTACCGAACAGTTTGTTGCTGATACTAAAGATTGGTTGTCGCTACTCTTAAATGTCATTACAGAACTGTTTTGTTAAATCCTGTCTGCTGATTCCTTTCAGTCTGGTTGTGCTAAACATAAATAAGTTTTCCTACTTATTCCATTGCAGTGCCTTTGGTATTTAATAGACTATAATCCATTTCGTCGTGTATTTTTGCTATACTATAAACAAGTCCCACAGACGGTCACTTAAAGAGGCTGGGAAAGACTACGGACTGCTTTTCGCGTGGTCAGCGATAGCTACGTATCCTATAGGTTCAATCAGTAGCTCGATTATCCTTACACCTGGTGGCCAAACTACTGATGTAACACCATCTCTAAATCACCTGGCTGTCAGCGAGACGTAAAGCCCACTTACCTTACCTTTCTGATATGATATACAAATGTGGCCTTCCATTAAAGTAAATATTAACTTCTAACAAACGCGGGCAAAACGGTGGCGAAAGAGCTTATGTATGTATTTATGTAGGTATGTATAATGGTATATACATCTTATATATATATATATGCATACATACAATTTGAATAAGTAAGTATAAGTTGAAAATCAGGCGTCTGCATCAAGAGTAGTGAACGGGTTTCTAAAAGAGTTACAAATAAGAGATTGGCCAAACTTGAGTAATCTAATTATTTGATATCATTCTACTCTAAATTATGTGAATATTGTGGTGGTTTTGAAAAGTGATAACTACCTTCGCACGACTTGGCGTAAATTTCGACTTAGCAAGATTTATAAAAACTTTACAATTCTGAATTTTTTTAAAAATATTTAACTAGTTTTTAGGATAAGGTCAGTAGTTTTATCCATGACTTGCTACATAAATTGTCATTATATTAATTGTTAAATTAAGAAATTACAATTATAGAACATGTGCAAAGTGGTTTTGTACAGGTAACCTTTAACGAGTGTTTAAAATACTTTCGAGATGAAGGAAAAGTATATTATTAACTGCGATGTTGAATAACGATAACCATTAAAAATATTTCGATTTGTTTACAAAGCAGACTATTAATTTAAACTTAAACACTGTAATAAACAACCAACTACTTCATATCGAACAAAATGTAAAATATCCACGTGTGTAATTTACACAACTGATAAACTTTATTATTTTGTACTTGCAATTGTTTCATAGCGAAAGAATATCATACGTTCTTAAACCAGGGTCAAAATCTAGCACTGTGAGCACGTATATAGAGATTGACATCCAGAACTGTAGGATATATCAAAGTATAGACATCAAAGAAAGTCTAGAACTGCAGGGAACTTAGAAAATCAGACAACTGTGCAAACCCTGAACATATGGTTAAGTTTAAACTTTTAACAAATATATTCTGGCCAAAAGCTGCAGAGTAAATAACACAATATCCAAATATCAAACCTGACGGATATATTGAAAGTTTGGTCCTGAATTTTATAGAATGAATAAGACAAGCTAACTTGTCTTTAAATAGGCCAAACCATGGCAAGTGGTAGAGAACATGTAAAGGAGGAGAGCGAATCGAAAATATTGGTAACACTGTATTAAAAATTAACCAAATATTTACGGAAATTTAACTACAAGACAAATCTTTTCTGGTGAAAAAAATTAGTCCAAAATATGTATTAAAATGAACAAAAGAGAAAGGTTTTTCTGTTAAGAGGTATGGGAAGGTACGAGGTCGAGCGGACGACTGGAATACTCTATCGTCAATAAAATCTTAACTACTCCCCAAAATTCAATGAGAATTTTTGCCGAGTAGATATTTTATAAGCGGACGTTTGAGTAGCACTATGCGGTAGTAGGCTTTACTTTGGAGTAAAATAAATAACTTTTTAGAAAATAGTGCCTTGTAACTACAAAATCTACAAAAATGTAAAAATGTAATTTTTATAATTTTTAATATGATAATATCTAGGCCTCTATAGTACCCGAATCTCTAAAACACTCGCGTTTTGAAAAAAAAAAAAAAAATTAACATTCGTAAACCTCTCGCGCAGAGCCTGCAGTTTGTTACAACATGGCGTATGACTTGAGCAGAACACGTAGAAACGACGAAGCAAACTTCAACGAAAGAAATTTTTCAGGATTCTGAGAAATAAATGACACCGTTCACAAGTGTCAGCAGAAACGATTTGTTGACATTTATAATGTCTATATTTTTCCTCGCTAGAAATTACCCATTCCAAATCACTTTTTTTTTACCCCCAGCGAGGATCACGCAAAGCACGGCTAACTAGACACCCCCTCCCCCTTTGTTGTCGTTCCCCTAGTGACAGGCACGCATGTGTGGAACTCGACAATTTACGGTGCTCTTTCACTTGGGCGTGTTTTGTTTTCAAATCGCGATAAGGCTGTGCTCATTTTTTTACCCCCCCTTCTCGACCTGCACCCCTTCCCCAGCCAGTGAGGCTGGCTAGCGCCACCCCTGCCGTGGCGCAGTCCACTGCTGGGAGGGGGGACTGGAGGGGGTGCACAATAAATATGGGGGTGCGCATTAGAAGGTAAGTTACTGCGACGGGTCACGGAAGAGGCGCGACAAAGCGACTCCGAGCGGCGGAGCGGGCGACACGCGCAACGCTGTCTACTGCGCATGCGCGCACACACGGGACCAATTTTCCTACTCTAGAATATACTGCTGAAATAAATAGCGAAAACGGAGGCGAAATTTTTTTTTGCGACAACTGATGGTAAGGGTATATCAGTCGTAAGCAACATCACAGCAATTTATCTCTGTTAATTTAATAAAAAATATCATACAATTTGTTAACAGAATTATAATGTTGCGCAGTTTAAAATATTACTTTTTAAAATTTATTTTAAACAATTGTAATCATTTAAAGACTTTTTTAATCAAAACGTTGGAAGCATCGCTAACGTAAAACATTTTCACATCCAAGCATGTTTTAACACTCAACCGCACAGGAAGTGTTGGCGTGAATGTCACCATTCTTATTAATTAACAACGAGGTCGCGAGAGACGGTTACAAACTACTTAACACAAGGACAGCCTGGAAGAGGAATCGGCCATATCCTTGGTTAAAAAACCATCCTAGCTCTCGCCAAGAGCGATTGCGGGAAACCGTTGAAAACTAAAATTTGGATGATAGGAGCCGAAAATCGAACGCTGGTCATACAAGTTCAACGTGTTTTCGTTGTGCTAATTACACTACATGTGACCTTTTTAATATTACAACTACTGCAACCAATTAAATTAGTTTTATGCAATGCTGACTTACTATGTTTCGCAATTTTCTACCTACAGTCTGTCGCTATGTTACACTTTCTTCGAAAAAAGTAAAAATTCCCTTCAAACTTATTTTTAAATTGTAATGGAGCCAGTAGATTATTTATCGTCCATATGTTGATCTGATGACAGCATGTACATTCACTAGAAACTTTTCGAAGCAATACTTCAGAAGGCGTTTTTCAGATTCATGCAGTAATAGAGGTAATTCAAGAAATATGTCTAGAAAACATAATTATCTCGAAATATATTAATAGCATTAAAGTAAATAAGTAAATATAGAAAGTATTATCTACCTAAACATATAAGTGAAACATGCAGTCTTAAGAAGTACTGTAAGGTTTGTGGTAATGGAGAACACACACAGGCATAGGATTACTTCGGCAGAAATTTACATTTAAATTATTAATATATATATATATTTTTTTTCAGTTTTCAACATTGAGTTGCAAAACTGTTCTTGTATGCACGTTGTTATGGGTCTGTAAGAAAAGGATTAAGGAAAGCGATACATTTGAGGGTTGCCAGAATCACACACAAAATTATTCGAGAAAACCCAGGCTCGATTCCCGGTTTGATTAGCCTGATTTATATTTTCGAGTGTTATTCCAAATAACTCTGTTCCAGTAGTGGGATAGTCACTTAATATCTTCATTCCTCGGTTGACTATGTATTTCTTGTCTCCTCGTATCATTACCAAGGCATTGGATCTTTTTAGAGGGGTACTCAATTCAACAAGTACATGAATATATAGTACAGCACAGCGATAGGCTGTCTGCAGCGCAATTTCTGATTGTTTTTGTAACCTTAATATCGTTTTATTTTATTACTTTTATATAACTGACAACTCATACTTAAAAATTTTATTTTCCAAACCGAGACGCTTCGACAATATATGAAATGTTCTACTCTCTCTCACACAAACATGCGCACGCGCGTTTAGGTACCGATTCGGATATCGTGACTTTTGGTTATCCACGTTATATAGAAATGAATGAAAACTATTTTTTGATGGTTACATAAAACAGTCTGTAGCCACTTCCGTTCCTATCCCTTTATTGCCTGTGCTAATGTATCCGTCTATCAATGGGACGTTTATACCACCGTCCGAAAGTTTGCTTTGGGAAATCCAGCTTTTAGGAACCAAGGTAGTGCAAATTGTTTACACCTGAATACGAAACTGCAGTTTCGGTAACATGTATTTCGTCAACGAGAAATTATGGCAAATAACACCTGTCAATAGATTTACAAGATATATTTTAAAACTTTTTTTGTTTACTAACAAGAATATAAATGTAAGAAAAATCTAGTAGCTATATTAGTTACTGGTTTTAAGATTCAAAACCAAATAATATTTACTAACGATCGATAAAAATCAAGCAGGCTCTATATATTTATACATTTTTTCTCTATTTGGTGTAGCTGAAAAACATTAATTTACAATTAACGAAGGTGATATCTTGGATATGTCATATATGTTTTTTTAAATATCGTTTTATAATTTGTCACTCTAGTATAAACCACTTCAGAAACCAAAGTTTCGCTTTTTATACCGAACACTAAATACGACTACCGTCACGAAACTTGAATTATAACTCAAGTTTCCCTCGACAATGAAACACGATTTTCACGCTGTTTACGCCGCACTCAAACATGAGTTTCCAAAACTAGACTTTCGGGTGATGATATAAACATACCTCGCCGACAAAGATTCGTTAAGCCCTGCTACCTAATATTCTTATTTATCTTCACACTGGTACACTAAATAGTAAACAATGTAATTAAATTGTATTGCAGTATTTTTGTTTTGAGGTTACTAATACAGTTAGTACGACACGTGTATAAACAATGGGCATGGGCCCAAGTTTCTTCGCATTTAATGTCAACTATTTTTTAAAACATAAATGGGAGCCGATATCGTAAAATCGCTTCGCAACTTTGTTATGACTTACATAAACTGCATACTCTAATTTTGTCGAGTCAGAAGACTGCTAAATAGTTGCTAATTAGTTAATTAACGAAATTTCCTTTTAACTAATAAATTTGCTGTACTCAACATACAGTTTGTCTAGAAAAATTACATTGCATGGTAAAACCAATTTGCAACAAAGACACAAAACAATTTTACGATACTGACTCTCGTATGGATTAAAAAAAAAATTACTCTCTCGAAAGTCGAGAAACTCGGGCCCAAGTTCTTAAGTTTCTTGCTAATAAAAAAGTGTGCCCGTGTCTCTCGTTCACACCTCCTATGTCCCCCAACTTTCTTACAGTTGTTTCCGTTTTTTTTTTTTGCACACTATCCGGTGTAACTTACTGAAATACATGCTATTATACCATGTACACGAGTACTTTTATAATTTCGCTGCATATATATCTTAGTCGTTACTGCAAGTACAATTTTTATTCTCCTCAATGGCGAGTCAGCTGAACACACTGCACAAGATATACATAACTAAAAAATTTTTTTCCAGGATTTCATAAAACTCTGCAAACGTATTGAACTTGGTATTATTACTTGATTTTATGTAGGCCTAATTTTTTATCGTGTTCATATGTACACAATAGAGATTATTTAAAAAAAATTGATCACACGTGATACCTTTTGTTTTATTAGTTTTTTTTTTTTTTTTTTTTGGAATTTCATTAATTGCTGTGCAGATGAGGAGCTTAGTAAGATGACATGACTTTTATGTTGTTTGTTTATGGATGGTTTTTATTTTTATAATGGCGACCACTTGGAACTTTTTGATCACGTGCGGGATATCTGAGAAAATGTTAATGAGTATTTAATTAAACTTGGTAAACGTATAATATCTATGAAAGTTACTTCACTTTGGTGGTGTTTTGTTCATGTCGTCTTCATATTTTCAGAATGGCTGCCGTTTGAAATTTTTATTTATTACATGAGTTAAAAAACAAAACCATTTATTCGAAATATAACAAACTTGGTACACAAGCAGAACTTACTACACATACATAAATATTATGAATTTTATTATTCTCGTTTGTTACACCATGAGAGAAGCTTAGATAATATTTCATACTTTGTAAGATACACATAATGTCTATGCACACATATTCCTTAGAATTGTATTATGTCTTTGACATTCAGGTAATGTAAATATTTAAATAAGCAATTGTGCTATGGTAGTAATATTTATCTGTGACTAGTGTTAATTTAAATTTTTATGTTTGTTAAATGTATGGTATATTTTCAGGAAATGTTTTAATAATCATAAAATTTTGTAAAGGCTCTTACTAGGAAAAACTTAATTTAATTTAAAAATCAGGTCATTTGCAGACCACACATTAATCGATTTTTGCTAGTAGAAAGAATAACTTCCATGTTCACTGCGTTTTTCGAAGCAGAATTTTCGCCTTCACTTTGGAATCAACAAGAAAGAAAATTTTTTTAATATAGAACGTCGAAAGGAAGAAAATGGAAGAAAAATCTACGCAGAGGTCCGGCTACGAAGACTTTCTCGAGTAAGATTATGCCTCGAGACGATTTTTTTTTTTGCCTTATAATTCCTTTTGAAGAGAATCTACGAGACCTGGCGCTGCATTTGTTCCTGTTCGAAAGCAGCGGGGAAATTTTTTCTACGACTGAAGAGTAGAAGATATCTAGGCCTTCTCGTTTCCGTCTTCCAGGAAATATGTTGGGCGAATCCTAGCCTGGCATTACCTCTTACTGGCCAACTGGGAGAAGAATTGTACGACGTGGGGTACCACGTTTCCCTTGATACCAATATTCTTTTTAATTTCGAAACTCAGGAGGGTTTTCGAAATTTCTTTCTTCACGGTGGAGACTTCAACGGTAAGCAGTCCCAGCCCTCCCGTAACGATAAGAAAAAAATTCCAAACCATGAAATAGTTTCAGAAAATGTGGACAACTCTGTTTAAATTTAAATTTTGAGGATATTTTTTTTTAAGTAATGCAATTTTTTTTTAATCCCACGAATACTCTGGATAAGATGTCTCAAGCTGAAATCCTCACAATTTTTGCAGTATTTCTTAAAAACGAACGGAAGAATTACTCTAAATTATATTGCCACAAAGCAAAGAAGTTTGACAGAAACGCTACCCTACCATTTTAGCTAATATTGTGAAGAAATAATTAAATTTCTATTTTTCTTTGACTTATCACACTGAACTAACATCCGACATTTATTTTTAAATTTTTATTCTAATACAATTTCACAATCTAGCAAGAGTATAGGAAAGCAAATATTTAATTAGTACTAAAATTTGTTTCCATTTCTTAAGTTATAGTCTCTCATAATTGCAAAGTCACTGATTTTTTTTTTACAATAATGCGTTACGGAATCTTATTTATGATCCAATTTATGTTTCTTTATGAGCCCTACTAATATTATTTTAATGTTATAAGTAATAAATTTGTTTTCTTTTCACACCACTTGTTTTCTTTCAGTCTATCATAATTGTTTCAATTAATTTCATTTTACCAAGTCTTACAACCCAGGGCTCATACACTAGTAAAATAATTGGTAAGCTATATCTGCCCAAGTTAAAGTTTTTATTTGGAGATATTACAGAGAGTAAAAGTGGAGAGAGCAAGGTTATGTTACATCTTATAGATATATTAATTAATTTTATTTATTTGGCTTAGTTTTTGGTGGCGTAGTTAAGGCAAGACCGCATTTTCTCCCACTAAACCACACTCTGACAACTTCATCAAAACATATAAACCAAATTATTGTATAGACACAAGTTGTAAATATTAATTTTGCTTAGTTTAAGACTAATAATTAAGGGGAGAAAATTATACATATTAAAAAACTACAAAAATAAAACATTCACATACACGTACACACAAACACAATCACAAATATTATTTGTAAATAAAGCACTGGTGAGATACACGGAGAATATTGTTACACATATAACTTTCAAAGGTTGCGACGTAACAAGTTCGGGAAAGTAGACACGCAAGTTACGCTAAAGTTTTTTTTTTTTTTAATTTTTTTTCGGTAAAACACTGATAACCAAATATACCAGCGTTTAACTTATACTATATTCCAGTTCGAATAAAGCCCTGCTAAATTGTTAAACGTTTTCAGTTATATTTTCAATAACTTTGCACTTGTAGTGAAATCCCTGAAAGTTTTTTTTCTAAACCTTTAAATCAAACATGTTGTCGGAAAGTTATGTGTAGTGATTGTGTCCTATGAAATGTATGGAACTAAATTTCAGTACAGTTCTCATATTCCTAGGTCAGAAAACTAATTAAGCTAGAATTATTTGTTTTATTTAACTTATCGAGAAAACTAACCATGTACGAACACGGGCAGCATTTCGACAAAATGACAAATTTTAACGTTAAATAACGATCGGTTGTGTAATACTTTATTTGAATTTATCGGTATTCGTATTAAATTTTTATTTATGTAAATTACAGTTTAGTAACCGTATCAGGAGACATTCTAAATACTGTACATATGTATAAATAAAATTGCATTGGCTAGTGAAATACCAGTTAAAAGTGTCTTGTAAAATTGACTGCAATATTAAAGGCGTAAAACAAATTTCACTTTGGTTTAACAGGCAATGTTATAAAAAAATTTGCTCTAAAGTAGCTTCTTCAATAATAAATGTGAAGCAGCAGCAACATTCAACGCTTTGTACCTTTTATCCTCTCTGAGTTTAAATTTACGTGGCTTCCATTCAGGAAAATCCATGGTTTTAAAGACAAATAAATTTTTTTACCTGTTTAGTGCCGTACAACTCCACTCCGAGGAAACATTCATTAGTGAACTCTTTTTGTTCGCTTTTAAGGTCGCTATATGTCTCAATTTTCCATTCAGATAGGGGATACAAGGAAGGGAAACAGCTAGTGTCAAATTGAAACAGAGGAGATATCCCAGCGGGACAATTTTCTGCCAGTCCTTTCTTCCTGTGTGCCTCTTTTACCCTCTTCCACACTTGTACAAGCTTCCGCGCCTACGACAATGCATACTTCAAACATGAAATAATGGAAGATACTTTATTTTTAACGAGACGTTTTTCAACTTCTTCGCTAATTCTCGAAAACAAAATAACTATACAGTAAATTTTAGAATTATTTAACAAAGTTTATCGAAAATATCATCATAAATTTTATTTGCGTTTTTAAATGTTTTAAAAATATCTACATAGTGAATATTTTGGGTGTCACCATTTTCCATTAAAAAGGTCACGTTTCTAAGTAGGGAATTAATTTAGAAATCCTATAGGATTCTCTGTCTATATTTTTTCTCTCTATCTATCTCTTCACACACACACACATATATATATTTATATATATATATTTATATATATATATATATATATATATATATATATATATATATATATATATAGGCTACATTCACACATACATATACGCATATACAATTATTAACATGTATACATACATATAATATGTAAATGTATACTTACACATACATGTACTTATTTATATATACGTACATTCATTTATTTACATATGTACATACACACATAAAATAAATTTACTTATATATAGACGTATACGAACATACATACAATTATGTACTTATAAATACATTTATACAATTATTTACATACAAATATATATAAACTTTTATTTACGTACATATACATAGAATTATACTAATTCTTACAGTGATATAGTTATAATGTCATAATATAGATGGTTACACGTTCAGTGCAAGTTCAGTTAGTAGTTTTAACACTTTAACACAAAGAATGACATTTGTTATTGATTTGTGTACCAACGGCTTATTTTGCAAATTTCCTGGGAGTGAACATTGTTTGGAGTTCATGAAAGTTTGAACATAGAACTTATGAAATTAAAGTAATTTGGTTCCATTATTTACAACGCAACATAAGGCAACGTGATAACTTTACACCAGCCACCTAATTTAGTATTTGCAACTTTTGTTTACACTTTCCAGAGATTTTATTTGCTTATTAGATATACTTTATGTACCCTAATGAAGCCAGTCCCAATATTTAAAGGTATTCTTGGTAAAATTGTTAATTCAGAAGTTCTTATTTACATAATCGTAACTTACCTCCACACCACGAGCAAATTTCGTCCTAGTGTAGAGTACTCACAGCTGGTTGGACTATGATCTATATGTCTTACGGAGACAGCCTCACTGTGGGTTTTCTCGGGGATATCTTAAGACCTCGTAGTTGAAGGATTGTAAAACCCTTTCATCTCATGTTTATGGTAGAGATAAGCGCACTGTCCTGTAGAGAGAAATGAAGTGTTGTGTCACGTGGGAGAGCCTACTCATAAAAACATAGAATTGCTTCTAGAGTTATCGCTTATTTTGCGGCTACATTCTGGTGGCTGGTTTCACGCTATTGAGTTCGAACTATATTTGCTTCTTAGTGCTGTTTTCTACAGACAATTGGCAGTTCCTAGCACTATGTGGTGATGTGTTGTTTTCAAGGAAAGTTTCGCAATAGAATATTCACTTTAAAATGTGCGATGTGTTCAGTATCAGCACATCGCCAGACATATTTATTTACTGCAAGCCAGGCAAAAACAGTATCAGAAAATTAAAACCTATATCTAAGGGTTCAATTGCTATTAGTTCTGGAAAAAAGTAGTATCATAATAATTTCTGAAAATGTTCACTATTGCATACAAAACTAAATATGGCTTCCTGGATACTCTTATTGTGTAACTAACACATTCTGATTGGTTTCGAATGCATCCACATATAAATTCCAGAGATCTCCTTTTGGGATTTTCTGAACTTTTTTCTGAATACAGTAGTGGATATTTGAAGTGTGCGTGAATTACAACTTTAAAATACACTTGCAAAAAATGTTAAAACTTTAATAAAATAATCAATTTTTTAAAAATGTTGTAACTTCACAACTTGTTTGTTATAATGCACAATTATATATACAACGTACGCAGTAGACATTGGCTGTTAATTGTTACTTTCATGCATTAACCGCAATCGGTGAATATGTAAATGCTGATTTCGAAAGTAAATATAAGGGCAGACTGCTAATTTAATTACTGATGTAGCTACACATCTTTTATCAGCTCGCGTCTGATACATTCATTTGTGGCCACATGATAGGAGCGCATGTTTACATGTCGCGTGAGCGTTAAGCCGTTTTGCTGTCGGGGTCTAGGGTATTTTCGCGTCTGCCTACTTAGCAATTCTGGTAGAAAGGCTTTCGTGTAGCTGACTTTCAGGCGATGTGTGAAATAGGCCTACTCCTGCCTCTCACGTTCACAGAGCGTTCCAGAAGCTCTTCCTTCCACTTCTCCTTTTACTGCAAAACGAACACTTCACAACGATTACTAATTCATGCGGCGTGTGAAGTGTATCCAGACGTACGCCTGCGCTGTAACAAAACTTTACATAACACTGCACATCACTCCATTTAATAAAGCTTACTTTTTGCATGCGTCCAGCCAGTACGGTCTTGTGAATGTATAGCTGTACATATTGTGTAAATACGTGGCTCGTGTCCGGCAAACATGGTGTTCATATTATACCCTCACGTCCTCGCTAAAGCATCAATGCATATTATGACTTGTTTGACAAAAGTTAGTTTAGAAAATTTTAGTAGTAGCCAAAAGTCAAATTTATGCAAAAAAAAGTACACATTTTCGTAAACTATTTAAAAAATACAAAAATGTATCGCTTTGTGTTTACAAAAACTGTCTTGAAGTAGCTCACATAATTATGTATCAACATAAATTATCTTGTTTCTGCTAGTTAACAATTTCTTATTATTTTGGCTACACTGCAACTACCATTTTGTGAGTTTGATAGGTGATTATGCTTAAACTATGGCACCTATTTTTTCTTACTTGGGGAAATGACATGTTATCTGATATATAAATGTTGAACTGTGTTTGGAACAAATTTAAAATCAAGAGCGCCGCCTACGCGTGCGTTACAGGCTCAGAAGCAAGTAGGTGAGATTTTGGTCAGCGCTCAACATCGAGGTCTTTAGCGTTGGAGAGGGGTGACATGAGGTGAGTATGGAGCAGCAACGGAATGGAAGGTCGGGGCAAACGGGGGATCCCCGAGAACATCCGCCGGACAGCGGAATCGTCCGGCACGATTCCCACATGCTCAGAAGCGATGGAGCTATAAGGATAAACTGGAAACGCGTATATAATGCACGCAAGATTCCCGCCGATCCGCTTTTACTATAGGGCTTTGAGCGGTGACCATATAATTTTATGTCTGGTAGGTCTGTGGCAAAGTTCAGTGCACAATTCTATCTGAGCTTCGTAAACATCGAGGTTAGATACAGTCTGAAGTACAGCAGTTGGAAAAGGCCGTTTTTTGCTATGCTGGAGGGCCTATAAACAGTGCTTTAATGGGAATAACATTCTGTCTTTGCCCGAAGTGTGTTTTCTTTCCGTTAATTGACGCATTGGGTTCATGTACAATATAGTTTGTTTAAGGCCTTGCTCCTTAGTTTTGCAGTGGTTTCAAAATATTTTTTTTGTGACGTAAATTAATGAATATATCAAAAATTCATTCCTACAGTTTTACGACTTATATATCATTTTTGTATCTGATTTTTTCTGTTGCAATGCACCAAAAGGATTTTTAGATTTTCGCGCCTGAAATATCACATATTTCGTGTCAAAATAAGTCAAAATGTAGCAAAATATTGTTTCGCTAACAAACGGTACATTATTTAAAAAAACGCTCTGGCAAAATTGTGTATAGTATGGCTGTAACAGTCTCCAATTTTTTTTCAAAGCATTTAGTTAAAAATATTCGAGTTATTTGCAATTGTTTGAAATAAATGAAGGACCATGGCCTTAAAAAATGTACATTTCAACGGATTTGATGTGCGTCGTATGCATCGCTCTTAAGTGGGCTAGATCCGTACCACCTTTGTTGTATCGGGTTTTACCCGGTGACTTTAGCTTCAGTGGACGTATCAACGTTTTAAGCATAACAGGGTGTATGTGCATATATAG